>CAVLJG010000010.1:58059276-58116516 GCA_963669975.1 Acanthoscelides obtectus | reverse complement strand
CCCTGTATAACTGACTGATTTAAATTGTGCACCATTTTTGATACACGCATTTCATTGGGTAGCGCCGTAGTAGTTGTTTAAAGCACATGAAAATATTTCTTCCAAAACCTACCAAAAAGTGATGGAAAATGTAATCAAGAGGGCTCAGGTTTGCGCGGCTTCTAGAGGCGGACATCTTCTGATATTATTTTTCATACATATGTAATTTCCAAGTTTCAATAAATATTAATGAAAAAAATTGACGTATTTATTTCATTTCACAAATATTCACGATACACTTCTCCGAGAATACATTATTCTTATTGAAGAAAGTAGCTAATAAAATATCATATAAGGTAGATAGACAATGACGCCATATAACATGAAATAACATTAAACATAAAACAGACAATACTTTAACGTGCAAAAATCTCTTTGTAGAAGCAATTTATTCACAACTTTTTTGAAAATCCTCAAATCGTCAATTATTTTGGAAGATCCTGGTAGATGGTTGCATATCTCAAATCCATTATAAATTATAGTGTTTTGTTAGAGCTGACTTGGGGATAGTTAAACGATGGTGATGCCTGAAATTGTACCCTCTAGTCTCAGTTGCTGGTAATTGACTGGCATATTTATTTTTAACCAAGCGTACTAGTTCAACTATAAATACACATCATAGATAAAACCTTGAGCTTTACAAAATGTCTTACAGCTATCTCTAAATACAGCTAGAGCTAAGCTTCCTACAGTTTTTTTTTCGGAGAACAAAAACTTGTTCTAGGAGATATATACCACAAAATCCCCAAAATGCAATGCCTTACCTAATATGTGACTTTACCATTGCGTAGTAAGTAATCTTGGCCACTTCAATATCCAGCTCTCATAACAATATTTTACACATTATCATCAAATTTCTAGTCCAAGAAACTTAGTCGATCTTTTATTTTTAATGTTAAAGTTTGACAATATCAAATTGATAAACGCAAATTTGAAGGACGAGATATTTGTTTTATTGGTATTGAAAGATAACAGGTTGGCATCATACCATTCTATTACCTTCAACAAATCAAGAGAAATAGTTCTTTAAAGTTAGGGGTGTCTCTCCCATGCCACAAGAATAGGTTAATGCTGACTTGAATAATGACGGTGACTAAATCCTTAATGTATAACAGAATAGAGCAGGGCCTACAACAGATCCCTGAGGGACTCCTGGATGAGCTGTAGCAATACTTTTGTAGCCCCACCATTCACCGTACTCCAAGGTTAAATTGGGTATCAACATTGTTTATATAGAGTCCTGGGGTCCGCGCCATGTCACTTCATCATAGACATCCATCTCTTTGTCTTCAGTAATAATGGAAGAAAATTGGATGCAACTAGCTGCTATAGTCTGCGCCAAACAAACATTAGCTCTGGAGTATCAGTAAATGCTTAGGAAGAGCTAGAACAAGTATCCATGGTTCCATGTTAATACCTATCTTGTACGTTAGCTGAAACCCAGTTACATACCGTCCACTGTCAAAGCTCTATAATACAAATATTTAAAACTGTAATGACTCATACGCGTGATCAACACGTGATCAGAGCTCGATCCCGGCTTCCTTCCAGTACAGCCGTATATAGTGGATACCAAATAAAATCCGATGCACGTCATAGGTGATGTCATTCATAAAAATCATGGTTACCAACAGTTGACTACATTCAATGTGACATTTCTACTTGAATTTTAAATTTCCCCGTCTCGATTCGGTTGGTAGTGCCGTGCAGAGAAATGCGAGGTTGCCACTTCTCATTTGTTGACATCAGTTGCCATTGTCCTTTTGTCGTACTATTAGTTCTTTATTGTTTAGTTTGTGAGTTTTGCGCTATTTGAGCTTTGAATCGTTGCATTGCCAATTAAAAATTGTTCTTTTCAGAACAACAGTTACTGTGAAGTGGTGTAAAGTATCCAAAATGCCAAAACAACTTAACAGTCGGTGTAAAGAGCTCATATCATGCTTATTAGAATACTTCGAACGGGAAAGGGATAATAATGGCCCACTTTTGCCTTTAACTTCTGTAAGGGAGGTGAGTTTACGCTTGTTGATAGCATAAGTAATATGAACATTAAGGTTAATCTTCTTTTTCTTATTTTTAGCGTGTAGCAGCAGCATTGAAATTAAATGTGTCTACTATAAGTGGTATTTCACAGGCAGTCAAAAATAAAGAAGTTTTACAATCGCCTCCTAAAAAACGATGTACTCCAAAGAGAGTCACTAATATTTCAAGGCTCAATACAAGTGGTATTCGTAATACTATTTACAACATGTATGAAAACAGTAAGTTGCCCAACAAACATATTTTGAATTAGAGAATGTATAATTGTTTTTTTGTAGAACAACATGTAACACTGTCTGGCTTGTGGGAGCAATTAAAGCTAAGCAATTATTTGAGGGCAGTCGTATGTTGTTAAGCAGACTATTAGAAGAAATAGGCTTCAAATGGGAGAAAGATAACCCCAAACGAGGGCTTATGGAACTATTGCATCTTAGATGAGACTTGGATTTTCCAAAATGGCACCGTTCACCGTTCATGGCAATATAATGACAAGCGAAGTGTTAGAAGTACCAAAGTTGATGGAAAAAGGTGGGCTTTCAAATGTATAGAAAAATAAGCTCTATATAAAAATGAAATGCATTTGTAGGTATATCATAGTTCACGCTGGCAATGAAAATGGATTTGTTGAAGGTGCGTCGCTCATATTTTCATCGAAAACCCAGCTTAATGATTACCATGGTGAAATGAACCACCAAAACTTTTTATATTGGTTTGAAAATCAATTACTAATAAGCTTGACCCAACCCTCTGTGATTGTTATGGATAATGCATCATACCATAGCATGTTATTAGTAAAAACTCCCAATAGCTAATGGAGAAAGGCTGAAATTCAGAATTGGTTAACTGAACAAAAAATACAGTATCCACATGAAGCATTCAAATCTGAACTTCTAACAGTGAGCAGAATACCCAATCTTTATGCATTTTGTTCCTATTTATTTTTTTTTTAGGAATAAACCAACCAAAATGTATGTGGTCGATAACTTGGCAGAACAATATGGACATAAAGTTTTACGGTTACCTCCATACCACTGTATTTTTAACCCAATTGAGCTAATTGGGGGGAAATTACTATAATCGGCATATTGGAAGAGATGGCCACACTGAAAATGACTGCCCAAAAATGTGGCAAGAGGCACTCCAAACTATTACCCCTGATATGTGGAAGAACTCCATTAGACATACAGAGGAGATAATTATGAAATGGTATAGAAGGGAACAAGTAATGGATAGACAGGAAATTCTTCCCCTTATTATCCATGTTAACGATGACTCTACTGATTCCAGTGATTCTGAATAGTTAAAACATCAAAATATATTCTGTATAATGTAATCAAACTCCGGAATTGATATACAACTGAACCATACATGCGGTTAATATCAGGCTCGATAAAGAGTACTCCTTGCCGCTAGTTGCCGGTATTGTGTAACATCGCATCACCCGAGTTCTTTCTTCTCTTTATGTGAATTGAAAAAGTGTTGTAGTTCCCATATCATAAATAAATAATCAAATTAATTAAAATACGAGAAAACAATTTATGTTCTTTAAATATTTGTGTTTTTGAATATCTACCAAATCAGGTGTTTTTATTCAGAAAGGAATTTAATTTTACAAGTTTATTTATTTTTAATATAATGGTATTATAGTAAATGGTAGGTATATATAAACAATTTATTATATTAAATTTATTTGCTTAAAAGAAAATGTGCAAATTCTGGCAACAGCGCACAGCTCCAGATCGATGACGTGCATCGGGTTTTATTTGGTATCCACTATAGCGTACGACATATGTCGTTTCTGTGGATTTGCGGTGGTCAACAGCACAGACAGAGATGGAAATAATGGCTGATTGTTCTCCGCCGGTAGAACCAATGAAATCAAAGACGCGCCTCGACCGGCAGACTCATAGGCGTCGGCAACGCATTGGAACGTGTTTCGTTGAGCGATCGCATATTGTGTTTTTTTATAAGAATTGTTGTGTGATTGTCATTGTTATGGTTTCTGTGGTTACTGTTTTGGTTATACTTAACCATGGAGAGTACAAATGGCACAAGTGGAAGTACTGAAATCCAGGGAACAAGTAGACGGCTTCGTAAAGCACTGAAGAGGGACGCGAAAGAAATCGTGCTCAACGTGTTCAATTATCTGAACAGAACTATGTCGCAGGGAGATGCACTCGCGCATTGTGAAAGTATGACAGGCGTTCCAAAGTGGACCATTCGCAGGATGGTGCATGAAAAGAAGAAAACTGGAGCTACTACTGATCCAAAGTTTAATTTGAAGGGACGAAAGGCCGTTAAATTGGATGACGATAGCAAAATGGCGTTAAGGCGAACCGTACATTCATTCTTCTTTAGGAATGAGATACCATCCCTCAAGGCTGTACATGCAGCGATCAAGGAAAATGAAATTATACCCCAAATGAGCGTCGAGGTAATGAGGAAATCCCTGCACGAAATTAATTTTCGTTACGAAACGCGTAATCGGAAGTCAGTATTGATAGAGAGACCTGAAATAGTCGCCTGGCGTCGAAAATACCTACGCGAAATGATTGAATATAGGCGACAAAACATAAAAATCTATTATTTGGACGAGACATGGGTAAATGCAGGTCACACAGCCAAAAAAACCTGGATAGACAAAATCGTAGTGAGTAACCGATAAGCAAGCATTGAAGGTTTGTCAACAGGTCTTCGTTGATTTTCGTCTCTAAGAAAGATGGTGATTACCATGACGAAATGTATGCCAGCTGCTTCGAGAGCTGGTTTCAAGGGGTGCTTCAGCGAGTTGAGCCCAACTCTGTGATCGTCATGGATAATGCTTCCTACCATAGTCGTCGAGCCGAACGTGTACCGACTATGGGATCTCGAAAAGGTGACATGCAGCAATGGTTGCGTGAAAAAGTAATCCCGTTTGACGATTCATGTGTGAAAGCGGAATTGTATGAAAAATTAAACAGCACAAACCTGCGAACATTAGTTACGTGACTGATGAGATGGCCCGTCAATGTGGTGTCACTGTGCTGCGGTTACCGCCCTACCACTGTGAACTGAACCCAATAGAGCTCATCTGGGCTGAAGTGAAGGGTTATATACGTATTGCGCGCCATAACACAACCTTCAAATTACCAGACGTTAAGGTTTTACTTGAGACTTCCATACAGCTAGTAACGCCCGAAGCTTGGCAGAATGCTATCCGTCATGTTGTGAAGGAAGAAACAAAAATGTGGCAGCTTGACCACCACATCGACACCATCATAGAGCCAGTTATAGTCAATTTCAACGAGGAAAGCGATAGCGACAGTTTATTACTGTCAGATGTAAGTGGAAGCGACGATGAATAAAGATAATTCCCAAATTTTTGACTTACAATATGTTTCAAACCCCTCTTTATTAAGCATGTGACAAATCTAGTTCACCCATGTTAAACATTCATACTCCGCCTATGAACAGCCGACTACTGGCAGTTAAGTGATGTTCACGTGAACATCGATGAGTCATTACAGTTTTAGATAGTTATAGTATAGCTAAAAGTGATGCTCTGGGTGCTAATTTCAAAAAAATATGATAAGAAACGGTATTTGATACATCCTATACCCATGAAACAGCAAAAAGGCATGTCTTTCTGCGTACTGCGAGCGAAATAATAAAAAGGGCATAATTCAAATGAGAGTAATGGGCCCAGGTGGAAAACACCCCTTTTCTCTGCCTTACCTTTTAATTAAACCGGAACGCTCGCAAGATTCAAATCCTTTTGTTCAAGATGAAAACTGTACGAATGAATTAATGTGATTATGCTTCTGTTCATGAATATGACCCAAGCTATAGAATGGGTAGATTAATACATAAGCCGCTCGAATAGCAGTGGTGTATCTGGTAGTGGTAACAAAGCTAAAACGGATCCGAAACATATTCTGAGGACGGAGAATTTGATGTCAAGTAGGGAAACAAATACAAATGAGTCAAAGGCTTGCCCCATTTGAAGATCAAGCGTAGGTTCTGCGGATGAACTTAAACTACTTATTATCCTTTAGGCAACGATGTCCATGCATAGGATTCGTCAACTTTCATGACTAAAAATAAAATAATATATGAAAATATATAAAGTAAACAAACACACAACTTAAGAGAGGAAATCGACCATTTTCTTTCTAGGTGTTGCCTCAGCCATAATAAAACGTGTAAGTTGCAGAAGAATTGCAAAATATTGACCTAGGTGGTTATGAAAATCCAGAGTTATAGTCATGAAGGTTAGATATTAGAGAATAAGCTCATGTGGTGGCCAACATTTTTCATACTCTTGTGTATACATGTTTAGAGCAGGCATTTTTACACGGCCACAGATGAGCATTAAAGTTCAAAAAATATTTCGTACTAAACTACGCTGAACTGTTTATAAAGTTAGCACGCAAACTGAAGACACAATTATGTCGCAAACTGTCTTAGACTAATTAGCATGTAGCATGTGCTAAATGGCTGCATTATTGATGACTGCTTGGCTTTGTCAAATAAGTAAGTCTCGTAATCCAGTTTCTTTACGAAGAAATGTAATTCCCTGACCTTTTTTCTAAAAGTATTAATAACGTATACGTCTGTTTTCGAAATCCCGTACGATGAAAAGCGACTGCGAGCCCAAATTTGGAAAATAGACTCGAGAAAACGAAAAGACACTGGGCAAATACCAACGAATTGAATCGAACTGAGTATTCTAATTGTTTATAACAGATTGGTATACCTGCAAAGTTCGCTTGAAATTTGTCATTGTCAAGTATAGTGATATAAAGATCCAGTAAACCAAGAGGCGTCGTAGCGTAATGGGAAAGGTTAACGATTGCAGAACGGCAGGACGGAGGTTCGAATCCACAAAGCACCTCTTTTCTGTTATTTTTTTTTAATTTCGAATAATAAGTGCTTTATAATGGTATGGTTTTCAGCTATAACCTTTCAACTATTAGTAATTAATACTTTTTTACGTGTGCTTCCATTCTGTAGGTCTCATAAATACCCAAAAATCTTATTTGAATGGTTTTCTTGTTCCTGCCAACACTTTCGACTCAATCTCAAAAATACGTTTTCTCGTTCTTTGTTGTCGAATAGAACGATTGATTTTATGTGTCCATATTTAAAATACCCCCTTGAACTACTCGCATCAATAAGACCAGACTCCACAATTAGTTTGCAGTGGTATTTTCGTATAGCATGATTGGACTATTAGCTCAACCGTTTTTAAGATATCTCAAAAAATAAATTATATAATAATAAATAATAAATCAAAGGTGTCATCATTTTGGAAATATTGCTCCCACAATAGCTCCAAATTTTCGTTATACCAGTTTTACAGTCAGCAAGATGCAAAAGATATCTTGAGGCACTAAAAACACAGCTAAGCCTGTCTGTCATTTTCTGACAACTACAGGGTCTCGTATGAAAGTCAGTCAGTTGGATTTTTCATGCAACATTGTCTGCAGTTCTGGTGGACTATTTAGTAGCTTGCGACTTACCTATTCACGCAAAAAATACGCTAAGTTCGACTGGGTTTTGATGCTGGATGGTCGGCCACTGAAACTAGTTTGTAGACATGGGCATGGAACTTAGGGAAGCTGGAGGCATTTAAAGCCAGTATCTTAGGTTAGGAATGCGACAAGCGATATTCCATCCATATGCATATTATAGAATGGGTCTTTTGGTGATATATTTTTCAATGCAGGTAAATTATTATTTAAATCTATTCCAGCACTGGCGAGCTATGTTTGCAATCACAGACGTTGTAACGTACTATTTACCGTTGTGTACCTTTTCGTCCAACAGTTGTCTCGGTATAATGCAAATTCCATCCTGGAGTAATTCCCTGGAATTTTTGTCGATCGCAAATATCAAATTCGTTTCCCCTATCTGACTGGCAGAAACGGTGTTATTCCGAACCAGCATATTTGTCGTGAATAATTCGATTATTTATGGGCTGGATGGAATACTCGACATATAAATCATCTGATTGGAGTTTTATCCAGGATGACAGATAAACAGTAATTTAAATTTTGATATAGGGCCAAGAAGTGAAGTTAATGCTTAATTTTCGAGAGCAAATCAGATACCGACTTTCCCCTTTTGGATCTTCTTTCGCACAGAAGTTACAGGGTGGATGAACATGTTTGTATAGCAGTGGCTTTAATAAATTTTAATAAATAGTTTACCATATAACGTTCCATTTCTGATATTATGAGTGTTGAAGTAAGTATGCTACCAATAATAGCCATCTCTTTTTCCTTGAGCCTAGTTTAAGCTTTCATTAATACTTATAGCTTCTTCAAGAGGTTACAGTATGTTATGAATGTAAGTAAATAATGATACATTACAGTATAAATCAACGTCAAGTCTTCCAAAATGAGATCTTCTTGGAAATACTGCTAGCATCGTATGCTGACCCTAAATTTAACCTTGACGTAGATTCTGTTATTGACATTGAATGTCATTTCATGTTAATAAATCGATAAATAGTATCTAACCGATGAAATAATATCTCTGACAGATATTCCACACAAGCACATTCTTGTGTTAATGACTTTGAATTTGGCTTTGACCTTAGAGGGTAGACTTTTTTTGAAGGTCCAGACGATACCAGAAGTTTTCCGCCCTATCAGTTTCTGATATCGAAAGCATAGAGTTTCGTTTAGAAAAGTCGACTTGACAATTATTTGACCTAGAAGGTCAAGGCTAAGCTCAAAGTTACCATCAGATGGCGGGGGAAAATCCTACAGCCATGTCTGTGTAGAATATCTGTTCTCCTCACAGTTTTCGGAATTATTTGCTGGATCCGGATTATTTGAACATGCCGAATATGTGGATATTTTAATTAAAAAAATTACTGGTAAACATTTTCAAAATGTTTGCTGGTTTACATATCTCAGGTAACTAGGTAGCACCAAATTCCATTTTCCTAGTTAGCAAGTTGATGTGCAATGTGCTGCTTAAATAAAAACAAAAGCAGCCCGTTTATATTTCTCAATCTAGAACGCGGAGGAGCAAAGGTGTCAGCATTGGTGTGTGAAATTACACCAGTCCAATACCGATATATATATATATATATACGTATCGATTCACCTCAAGGCAGTTCAGAGTAGAGGTTGACATGATGCAATTCACAGCTGGAGCGATCCCGTTTGAGTTTGACAAATGCATTTCATTTTATCCTCGGAAATAAAAGTATATGTTTTTGTTGAAACACGAGATTTACAACAAGAAGACATAAAAACTGGTTTTCACTTTACGTATCAAAGATTTCCAGATTATACTCTTCTACAGCTGTGCTTCCTCTAGCCTGGCCGATTTTTATCTGCTTAGAACTAATTTTTTGCTCACTTTGCATGTTTGAGTAATGTGGAAAACGTTTTACATCAATGACAGGGACAAAATCAAGCTATTTGACCTTTACTCAATGTGTGACCTTTTCATAATCTTTTTTGGAAGAGTATGAAAATGTTTGTGTTTCTATGACAGTGATCTCAATGAGGTACCTAACTATACCGAGTGACAAAAAACGTAAACACCTACGTATGTTCATTAGAATTCAAGAATTTTTTACATATCGATTTATCTTGCCATGAACAACAAGTGATAAAATGGTCAGGTTTTTCTGTTAAGTTGTTGTGGTGGCTGCGTGTATTGTTTGGTGATAAAGAAGCATTCAGTTTCCTTACATTTACGGTATCAGTTAAACGTTGAATTTCGTGTAACTTATTGAGAATCCTTTTTGTGATTGCTCAAATTGCCTAGATTGCGTAGACTTTGCCGGGTCTCCAAGCTAAGTGATTTTGAGAGGGGTCGAATTGTCGCGTTGCGTGAAGCCGGTCTACCGATAAGAGAAGTTTCTAGGAAGATCAACTGATCCTTTCGCAGTATACTGCAGTATGAATGAGCGTGGATCTGGACGTCCCAGATGGACCACAGAGCGACAAGACCGCCACTTGAGACTTCTGGCTCTGAGAGACAGATGTAATACTCGAGCCATCGGTAATCAATGGTTTGAAGATCATGGAAAGATGGTTGGTATGCGTACGGTATATCGCCAAAATGCTACAGTTTGGCCTTTTTTCTTATCGCCCACATTGGGTGCTACCTGTCACAGTTTGAACATCGGCGTTTTTAGTGACGAATCCTGCTACTGTCTGGGGATGCACGATGGTCAGGCAGGAGTGAGAAGGCAACGTGGTGCAAGACGTGACCTACAATTTGACAGAGAGCGTTACGTTCACCACACCGTGGCAGTTATGGTATGAGGTGCTATTGCTTATGGTAGCAGATCACCGCTAATTTTCATCAGAGGCAATATGACAGCCCGACGCTGTATTCAGGAAGTAGTGGAGCCTCGTCTTATTCCATACCCAAACACCATCCAAAACCCGATTTTTCAGCAAGACAATGCCAGACCGCTTATTGCCAGAGCGTCGTTAGCCTTCATGGATCCACATCGCATCAACTGTTCACCTTGGCCACCACGGTCGCCTAACCTATCTCCAGTTGAACATGTCTGGAACATGATAGGTCGCAGGCTCTTGAATTTGCAATACGCTCCACAGACTTTAGCAGCTCTTACTCGCGAAGTTACAGTATCCTGGAATGAGATACCCCAACAGGATATCGACGACCACGATTCCCAGGCATGTCAATGAGTGTATAAGGAATCCAGTTGACGAATCAAGCTGAAAATTTAATCATTTTGCCAGAAAGGGACACTGAACATATATGCCAAAAATCATTAAAATAGGATAAAGGTGTTTAGCTTTTTACACGTTGCTAAATAATATTTTGCAGGTGCAGTTGCCACCAGCACTCATGCTTCTTGTTGAGAAATATTACTTTGCATTGTGTTTGTTCGATTTTTATACAGGAAAAGATTAGATGCTCGAATGGTATTTGACAAAACTATTTGATGAGTAACAGATTATTTTGCATACTTTTCTGGTAATCCTTGACTCCATCATTACTTGCTATCAAAGTTATGTAATTTTCAGTGACAGCAGCTGCCAAGTTTTGTCGCTTGTAAACTCAAAAAAACTGCTCACAGGTGCTGTCATATAATTTTTCCATCTAGAAACCATTAATTAAAAATTGCGTGTTTGTAATAAGTAAAAATCAAGACGTCTTTGTAATCCCAACATCCCCTCTCCCCCCGAATTTAATAAGCGATCAAGTCATGAAGTCGAAATGCCGGCTAATAACAGTAATGCATGGAAAGTAACTTGACCATTCTTTAAATGCATTATTTCATATTTTATTACGTATTTGGATCGACCCTTGCTAAAGGAGAAGTGGAATTGCATACTATATCCCCCTTTCACAAAAACGCTCCAGAAAGTGATATCAATCGAGATATTGTATCAGATTTGATCTAGGCTTCGAGTATGGCGCAAATCCTCCTCTTTGGTTAGTGGATTCAGTGCCTATGGTCGCAAACCTTGCAAATGACAAAAATAAGTTTTTCGTGAATATTTTTTCTAGTTTGAGAGACATTTTACAAGAAATCGATTATATTCATTAGATCCATTACCTTAGAAATACCTTCTCATCGATCGAGTTTGTGCCCCAAGCACAATTTTGTGCTGCGTATCGGTAAAATCAGGCCCTGGAGAGACATTGAAATGTAAGGTTTCCCGGCATCATGCGGCGCCTTATTTCTGAAAAATATGCCGCGTGCCAATTTTATTGCTCCAGCCGTAAGTGCAGCTTGGAAAGCATTCTTCTATGCGCCGTGCTGTACGCCTCGGCCATAATGTGTTTCTGATCTATAAACCGTCGAGCGGTATTTCATGGAGTTCCTGAAAGCCACCGCAGACGTTCCAATTTATGTCAGGCAAGTGCGATGGAATTTCTCAATTCCACAGGCTGAATTGCCTTACAAACGGTCCGGCGATATACAGAACGTTGTATTGGCAGATACTTCGAAAGTGCGTCGTATGGTCTAGTAGAGAGGTCCTCAAACTTATTTTGTCTACTGCCCATTTTGAGACTCAATCATTTCTAGCGCCTACCGAAATTGTTCTAGCTATCCGTCTCGGGGATAGCTACAATTGGAAACCGAAACAAGCAGCTCAGGATATTAATTAAATAAAATAATAATTGACGCTAATAAGAATAATTGAAAATTTAATTCTTTGAAATGTTTTCAGGCTTTTTAATTCCAACAATAGCCGTGAAACCTAACACAGAAACTGAATACCAATGTTGGTGGAGCTTTATTGTCGCTCGGAGATACTGCGAGAACTTTAGAGTTGACTTTTGACAGTGTCCTGTGTGTCAAGGAACATGTTCAATAGCTCTGAATAGATGCTGCTATGTTTTCAAGCAATTTTACTGGAAGAGACATATTATGGATTTTAAAACTAGGGAAAAACTATGTGAATCTGTCATGTTTTCTATTTATTTTCACTTATTATAATGCTATGATCAGATGCTGCCAATGAGACTAGGTTATAAGACTAAGAAAACAGTTGTTTTAGATTTAACTTCAAAAGCATTAACAATTTTCATTCCGTTTGCAACATCATATCTATGTGGAGTTGGATTTTCAGCTGTAGCTGTAATAAAGAATAAATACAGCTCAAGGGTCAACGTGGAGCAAGAAAAGAGAGTAGCCGTGTCAAGTCTTAGTCCCCGCTTCGAAAAACTGTGCGGAGATTACCTAGCTCACCCATCACATTGATTTGTCGGAGTAAATATGGTAGATTATTTTTGGTTTTCTTAAGTCTTTCTCGTTGTGTTCAGTTTCAATTCTTTTATAATAAAAAAGTAATTTAATATTGTAGATATACTTCGAAGTTGAGTCATTTATTTTAACAGTGAGTAGATCTGATCAAAAGAACTTTAATATTTTTGTGGTAAAATTAAAGTAACAAAGTTGTAGCCCTTTAGATGTTTGAGTACCGCCCTGTCTCAATAATAATATTATGTACTCGTGTTTGGCAACAACGGATATAATCCGCCTTATCGATTCATTGCATCGGAAACAAAAAAGCGATAGAATTTGAAACGCTTATCACGATGTTTTTACTACAATTTTATTCAGTTGTATTCAGTCAATGTGTCAGTCGGTAACGCGTGAGTGAATAGTGGTGTTTGTTTCGTGGCTCAAACGAAATAAAAAATGGCACATGTTTACGAAAATGCTGAACTTGTGGACATGATTCTTATTTACGGGGGGGAGTCTTTACAAATGCTGCCGCGGCATCACGGATTTAGGCGGATCGGTTTCCCAATCGAGTGCAACCAACCCCTCGTGCCTTTGTTAATGTAGTACAAAGGGCTCGTGAATCAGGTGACTTAAGACCACACAAGGGAGGGTGTGCCGGTGCTCCAAGACCGCACGATCAAATACAGGTCGGCACTGAAATACTTGTCGGGAGGATACTTTATAATACAAGGTAACATTTTTTAATTTTTTTTTATTTTTACACACATATTTTGGTTTATCTTCCTTCTACAATCATTATCTGAAAATTAATGACTCAACTTCAAAGTCACCCTGTATAGATGTTTCGATTTTTATTCCGATCTCGCTAACCTAACTACCATTATTGTAGGTACCTAACTATTTCTTTCGACTGTTTTTTTTCGGGCGCCGTGTCAAAATACTAAACTTGTAACTGCGCCGCGGGTTCTAAAAGATTGGGAACCCCTGGCCTATAGATACTCTGTGGCTACCATAACACACAAAATAGTAACTTTACAATCTCGTACCTACCTATACAGAAAATGGTTATCTCGTCGAAAGGATGACATTAACTTCAGGTTTAAGAACCACTCTAAATTCCGTTATATAATGCTACACTGTTTCGTCGGTCATTTATACAATGTGTTTGGTCACGACATACCGATATTTGAGGGGGATATTTTTCAGCTATTTTTATCGACAAATCCACCCCCTATAATGTCCTACCTCACCCTTCTAGAAATGGATCCATATCGCTGCGAACGAAATTAGGGCTGACACGGATATGGTCTGCCGCTCAACACGACACATTGTTTTAAGAACAACAATGTGCACAACCAATAATGGAGGACATTTTGAACAGCTTCTGTAACAAACTCTCTATAAGAAACATTGATTTGTGATTTTTATGAATAAGGGGTTTGAAAACAATTTGCATTTTATTACACCCATTTTGACCCATGTTAGATAGCATTTCTTGATTAACGTAGAATACTTAGGATAACAAAAAGCTGTAGAATTAGCACAAAAAAAGTACAACTTCACAAGCTAGTTTTTGAATGGTGTGCGGAAATGCAGAAAATAATCAATTTTCTTCCATATTTGTTTCTGTTTTTGTCTGTTTTTAAATATGTTTGACGGTATCTAAACAAATGTTTCAATAATCGCTAGGACAACATGTCGTCATTCAAATGACACCAAATTTATCATTCTGTGATACTTACGTACTCAGTTATTACAATTTTCATACCTGCACTACCGTAATCGTAAGGTAAAAATAGAAATGGCTGCTATTTCAAGGGGGATGCGGTAGGACAGTGTGGGGGGGTCGATTTGTCGATAGAAATAGCTGAAAAATACCCCTCTTGAATATCGGTATGTCGTGACCAAACACATTATATATAACTCCATGAAGAGCGATAATGACGTAGACCATAACTTCAAATCGCTTCCTATAACTATTTTAAAAAGCATGGAAAAAAATGGTTACTTAGATGGCTGTACTGCCTCGAATAACGGTAGATTTTTTGTTTTTTGTCTTCACTGTCTTTATGATATTGTTTAGCGTGTATTTTCTAATCATCATTGGTTACATCTTTGCTCAATGGTTTCCGTGTTCTGAATTCTAGCCCTGTTTTCACAGTTTTAGCTTCTTTACTTTTATTGAGTTTAATTTTACTTTGTTCTTTTTTCTGTATGGAGACATTTTTTTGTTTCTATTTACTGTATAAGTGAATTTATTCACTTCGTCGGGAAGGTTAAGTAGAATAATTTTTTCTAGGCTCCGATTTTTGGGGGACATTACCTATTATAATGAATACCTCAATAAATACCGATTATTATAAGCGCGGGGGGGTATTTCCTGCTGCATCGGTGCTTCTGAGAACGAATGCTCTCATGACGCCTGAGGGTTGTGAAAGGCGGGGGACTAAAATTAACCGCTGCGTCGCCCCCTCAAGTCAATTCAACGCCCCCTAACTTCCTTTAGACGCTTTACTGCCCCCGCCCTGTACGTTAGTTCCCCAGTGCCCACAAGAGAGCATTAACGCTCAATTTGGGAAACACTCACAGTATATACAGGGCGATTCAGGAGACAGTGCCAATACAGGTAATTCTTGGGACTGCACGACATACAATTTATGTAATACGAGTAGCCACCCTAGCAACAGATAGATTACTCAAGAGACAAACTTAATTATTTTATACTGAATGATCCACAATCGGGCTTATTTTGAAAAGTTTTTAGTAAAAAGATCTAAATCATGTAGAGCTACTATATAAGGTCAAAGAAAAATTTCCACATACAGAGGTATAGATCTGAAGCCTTAGAAATCTCAAAACTCAGGACAGAATACCCTGGTGTGTAGTAATGGATATATTTGTAAATTTTTAATTTGCAAATATTTGTTATTTGTAATTCTTGATATACTTATTATTGTATGAACTAGCTAAAAATCCACAATAAAGACTTAAAATGACCAAATTACCAGGCTCAGATTCCTGCATTGATTAGGTGGAAAGATGTGGTACGCGCCAGTACCCAAACCGCGTCGGGTGGGTAAAACATAGCTCTTTGTTTACAAATAGAATGTGAAAATCCAAAATGTTACACACTTATAGCTAACACCTCCACATCATTTTTCCACTAAAACCAATTAGAAGCGATTCCAAAAGAACTATTGATATAAGTGAATCGATTTAAAACTTCGAGGTAAGGTTTGATGACTGTCCCACATTCATACCTCACGTAAGTAAATTCAGTAAAATAGTTTTTCAAATTTGCGTCAAGTATATTAAAGTAAGCATTTCTGGACTAGGAAACTAAAATTTCAAAATTCATATTATAATATCAACTTTTCTTCAAAAGGCCTGAAGTGGCTGGAAGTGAAAGAGTTGAATTAGCTGCACTAAGATGGAACTGATATAATGACTGCTCTTCGCAATTTCCGCAGGGGCCTTGAATTGCCTCTCAGATCTAAGAAACACCTTTTCCCTAGTAGATCTGTAGTTGAGGGTCTTGCGCAATATTCTATTCTAATTTCTATCATTTACAACTCTCTGATAGATCTGTCTCATCCAAAACAACGCCATCTCAATATCCAGATACCTACACCTTTAAACGTCAATCCACAAAGACTAGAGGCAGGGGCTTGTACTGTGTTGTAGTGTGCGTAGAACATGGCATGGAGTGCCTGCCTCATAGTTTGCGGTCATGATGGCAGCAACAGAGAGAGACGCTACATGCGCAGAACCTAAAATTATTTTTCTGCACAGTACACATACTAAATAGATGCCATATGCACCGAACCCTGAAAGCCATTTTCTGCGCAGTACTTACCAGATAGTCCGCCTTCGTCGTCGACACCTTTGTCTTTCCCCACTCTATGAGTTTAACCTCCTTTCTCTAGTCTTCTTGTATCCATCCCTCCCAAACTAGTACGTAGAAGCGTCCAAGAAACATTCGGATTACGATGAGGTCCTCGATGCGTCCTCACAAAAGGTCACCCTTTTGAAAAAATTTTCACTTAGAACAAGTAAAACGAAATTTCACAACCCTAAAAATCGCGACACTATGATAAACTCAAAAAAACAGCAAAGAATTATTCTGGAAAATTTTTAATATATTACTTTATTGTGTATAGTAACTATATTCTATAATCCTATTCCAAGTTTGACTTCGACACACAAAATGCATTACCCCTTTGCGTTATGCTGGTCAACAAAGTGTATACAGCATATAGTGTTTATAAAGGCGCATTGTTATTTCCGTATAATCTACCAATTTAATATATGAATTGAATTAAACATTCTATTTAGTAATATAGATTTCATGTTCGTAATCAAAGCAAATAACTATATAGTATACATGGTGACAACATTAATGTTATACAGGGTGGCGCAACGAAAACGAAGCAGACGCATTTACTGGCAGCTCAGTTTTTTTTTTGATAAACGCTCAGACCCGTCGATTTTGTTTTCGAGGAGGACACAAGTTTGGCAAAAAAATCACGTTAACACGTGCAGCCCCCTGGGCGGGGGTGACACCAACCCTAAAATCTTAAATGGAAAAGGGGGTCGAGTGATACCTTATTTTAAAGGTCTTTCAATTCCATTTATAATGATGTAAAATACATGAGCTTCAGTTTAGTAGTTTTGAAGATTAGTGATTTAAAGCTTAAAGTAGACTTTAATAGGTACATCAGATTAGTTTGTACTACTTTCAGAAGAAATTTGACTAAAAGAATTTACTTAAAAAGTAAATGCTTTTCTTCACTACGCCCATGGTTTGTTTATCATTTTGTTGTTGAAAATAGCTATTGGAGCGTTTTTTGTGGCCAAAAATTTATTTCTTGAAGAAAGATAAGGAAATATATCGTACTTATTTTAAATAGGAATTTAGTACATAGTCTGCTACTGATTTGACTAAACTTTGTTGCTAAAATAGCTTGTAGTGCTTTATTACATAAATTAACCATGGTATATTCCACAGCAGAAAGAGCTGAAATTATCGAAATATTTTTCGGAAATAATCAGAACAGCAGAAATATTTAATGAGCGACATAAAAACAGTAACGTGCATCGAAAATATGTTCTAGAACTTGTAGCTAAATTTCGGGAAACTGGGTCAGTCGCCAATAAAAATGCAACATTGAAAATCCCATAAGGATCGAAGCAATACGGCAAGTTTATGTAGATCCTACGTTAAGTACCCGCAAACTGGAGACTGTGTGTGGTGTTAGTCGACGTACTGTCCAACGGATTCTAAAGGCCCATAGTTTTCGTCCGTATAAAATTCACCTGGTACAAGAACTTAATGAAGACGATTTTGATCGGCGATTACAATTTCGTGACGATATGAGTGAACGAATTATAAACGATGAACATTTTCTATTCAACACTTGCTTTTCTGACTAATGTTCCTTTTTCTTAAATGGCGCAGTAAATCGTCATAACTGCCGATATTGGTCTGATTCTAATCCCAGAATTTATCATGAGGTTCATACACAGCAGCCACAAAAATTAAACGTTTGGGCTGTTATTTTTGGCGATCATTTAGTTGGTCCTTTCTTCTTACCTGGAAATTTGACCGGTGAAATGTATTTGGAATTACTGGAAGACGCCATAGATCCTGCATTAAATGCCCTAATTGAAAATCAGAATGATCGGCGGTACATTGCTAATAGGTAGATGTTCCAACAGGA
Source organism: Acanthoscelides obtectus (assembly GCA_963669975.1). NCBI lineage: Eukaryota > Metazoa > Arthropoda > Insecta > Coleoptera > Chrysomelidae > Acanthoscelides > Acanthoscelides obtectus. Next base: position 58,098,033 of record CAVLJG010000010.1, on the reverse strand, counting down.
TGGTGCCCCACCACATTACGCATTACGTGTTCGAAAATATTTAGATCCGACGTTTACAGATCGATGGATTGGTAGAAGAGGTGCCATTGAATGACCCCAAGATCGTCAGACTTATCACCTTTGGATTTCTTTATGTGGGGTCATTTAAAAAGAAAAATCTATACTACTCAGCCAGTATCATTAGAAGACCTGCGACAATGAATTGTGAATGAGTGCCTTCAAATTACTCCTCAAATATTGCAAAATGTGCGGCAACGTTTTGACCAAAATCTTTATTATTGCATGGAGAGTCATGGTGGCCATTTTCAACATTTACTTGCCTAACGGGTCAGTTCATTCTTCATTTTTAAGTTACTTTGCTGCCAAATGTATTGATCTCCACTAATGATGATGTATTAGTTTTATTTAAGCTTTAAATCAATAAATCTTAAAAACTGCTGAACTGAAGTACAATAATTTTATATCATTATAAAGGGAATTGAAAGACTTTTAAAATAAGGTATTACTCGACCCTCCTTTCCATTTCAGATTTTGGGGGTGGTATCACCCCCGCTTAGGGGGCTGCACGTGCTAACATGATTTTTTTCCAAACTTGTGTCCCCCTCGGAAACAAAATCGACGGGTCTACCAAAAAAAACTGAGCTGCCAGTAAATGCGTCTGTTTCGTTTTCGATGCGCCACCCTGTTTAGGATAAGAAGCTGTGCTCGAAGCTGCATGGACCTTTTTAAGTAAGCTGACTGTGTATTGGTTGCCAATTTGTTCCCATAGCTCTCAGAATCACGAAACGAAACGCGTGAGATCCGAGGCCAAGACAGGAAGCGTCTTGGGCTTTAATAATAATAATAGCAATAAAGTATATACGAGTATTTTCCAACAAAATTACATAGCAATGAGTATTAAAAAACAGTTCATTTACTGAATTTATCTGAAACTAACTTTAGAAAACAACTAACTGACACGTCCCTGTGTTCTTATTTAAAAAAGCTGCAGCAGATAATGTCACAGACGTTGGACAGCTTATTCGCGCCTGCACACATTTAGTTAATAGGTGCTTTCATTAACAGATTTGTTACATAAGAATGTGGAAGGATCTCCAAATTGGACCCCTGTGGTGCTCCACTAGTAGAAACACAGTAATCAGATGTGGTTGGATCACTATAAGCATACTGACGTTTCTGATGGCGATAAGAGATTTTAGAAGACTTAAGAAAGAACTATGATGTCCCAAAGAAAAAGGTTTGAGAAACAGAACACTGTGACTGATTTTATCAGATGCCTTGAAAAAATCAACGTGAACAGTATCTACCTGACCCCGGTGATTTACTGTTTCCCATAAATATTGATCGAAAACAGTAAGAATACTAATTGTGGATCAGTAACGTACAATGCCGTGTTGGAAACCTGAATTGCAATTTTTGCCACTGTCATACAAAGAATAGAAATTGTCTGTAGTTGCCTATAACATTTAACTGCTGTGACTTGTGTATAGGACATACATTGGCGATCTTTGATACTACAGGAAACGTTGATGACTCGAGAATAAGGTTGAAAATAGCTTTAATATGAAGGGTTCTGATCATGGCCGGACGTCTGGTTGTCTTTTAATTTCTTTCCTGCCTTCAATACTTCTTCCTCCCTTATTGACTCAACATTTACATCCAATATATCAGTGAGATCAGGAGTGAATGTCTAGTTCTCTTTCCCATCATTATCAGTCGCAGTGGAGGTGCTCCCAAAAAACTAGCAAAGGCGTTGGCTTCACCCTTATTCACATTATTGTGAATCATCTTAGCTCGGACTGTACAGGTCCTATGTTTTGTGAATAAATGACCAAAATGACTTGGGGTTCAGCTTTAACTTATTTTAAATATTATGAAGATAGCATTGATAATCTTCTTTGATTTTCTGTTTCAATTTCAGTCTGATATTACTAAAAAGTACATAATCAGCTGAAATTCCGGTTGATTTATGCCAATTGTATAGTCTTACTTATGCTTTACAAGTTTAATAGTCTCGCTCGTATCTCACGCGGGATATTTATGACGAACAACTTTATGAAGTGGCACATGGTCATCAACAATGAATAATAATTTATAAAAAGTGTACACGGCTGCATTTACGATATCTATATCTACCATAACCTCCCAGCTTCTATTCAGCAGGCTGCTATAGAGCGAGATAAAGTCTGCTTAATAGGACATACATAAAAAATATCGCAAAGGATAAATTATAGTGTTGTATTGCTGGCATGCGTCGTTGTCTAGCAAAGATCAAATAGGGACAGTTAACGTTGTCGCAATATTGTGTCCAATATAGGATAATTCATACACGTACATAGTAGTTGCCAAAATTTGTGTGCCTTCTAGAGCATGAGGGCCGCGGGCTGGAAAGTGGGAAAGCGCAGAAAAACTATGCAGTACACTTCTCCATCCACTTGTATATAAAATACATTTTAATGCAGTTCGCTGACAACCAACTAACGCCGTCTTCTATAATGAAAGAAGAAATATTCACAACAAGTCAAACTTAAACTGCAACATTAAACTACAAATGTAGTACTAGACATAATATGAAATGTCCGCATACGTAACCGTAAACTTTCTATCAAAATGTAGGATTGTATTGCATTCCGGTGTGTTTCAGAATGTAACACGCTTGTCTGACGCAGATAACAGGTAATGATAACTATAAAATGTTACGGCTGCAGCCTCTTCTACGAAGTCGTAAACGAGTTTTCGCAGTAAAGTAGTTTATTCCTCGCCAAATTCTGGTACGAGGCGTAGGCAGCAGTAGGCTTGATGTATTGAAGTAGAAGACAACGAATTTTTCCTAACTAAGCACACCGCATCCGACATTTCAATATCTCGTCAACGGTGATACTGCTGGGACTTCCGGTCTGAGGAACTAACTTGGCAGTTGATGGTCTATGCAGACCTGAAAAAATGTTCTTGAATCCTTATTTTTTAGTTGTTACAGACATCTTATAGGAGGATCCTTCATTGTGTGACCGCGATGATATCATAGTCATTTCAAAATAGTAATTCATTGTATCAGTATATGGCTGGAGCTCATTGCTATATGAAAGTACACCAAATAAGGTGGAGAAGCGGAGAAACGGTACACTATATAGTTAACTGCAGTTAGACTCATGATTTGTGAAGGTTGGATTACAAAAAAAAAATATTTATCGAACAGCAGATCCTTGACTAACGGCAAACTACGTAATTTTAATTAAAACTATTTAGAAATGATACAATTATGATTAACATCAATATTGTTAGATTTCGATTATAATAAAATATAATACTTTTTAACAGATTTTCGAGGCGCGTTGGTGAGGAAAAATGTAGAATTGCTATATAGCTCAAAGGTTAGGACCTTTTTCTGAGAAATTCTAGATTTAAGCTAAAAGTAGAAAAGACTCAAAGTCAAAGTTTCAGTTGAGCCTTTTTGATAATTTGATTTCTCTCCAATGTTTTTAATGTTGTTAGGTATGAAGTTCTATCAGCAAAGCTTAGATTGGGGTTCAGCAAAGAATACTAAGCAAAATCAAAATTACCCATAACGATTCAGATAAAAGCCGAGCGTTGAGGTGCATACCCTGCGCGATGATTATTCTACACCAACACCAAGAAGAAGATCCACCTATGTCCAGCTTGAACTATTTCTTGCTATCCACAGAAATGTTCACGATTTTCGGCAATTTCCACTTAGGAAAATTTACAGAAGTTTTGAATGCTGCTTAAGAAATATTCTGATTTTTATTATTTCTTGCAGATGTCTACTACATGGTCTAGACTAGAGGATGATGCTGAGACTCCAAATCCTTGTGCAAAACATAAACCCTTATGAAGCTTGATATTAACTCCAGAGCACAAGATCTGCTGATCGGAGGACAATAGTTCTGTATACGGTACGCTTAACGTGCTACTCCTTTCATTAGTTCGAAATACACACCCAATATATCTACTTTGTGTTCAGACCTGTTGAAGCCAATACGCAGAAAAAACGAATACTAATATACACTGACACTGATGCTTTTTTCTGTAGCATATACAGAACTCTTTAGAGAACATGAGAAAAGTACATTTTTTATGTAATTGTATCCATGTTAGCTAGTTTTTGTGTAGCATATTCATTGACCAGTAGAGTCATAAGCAGAAAAATCTATAATAAACCCACCACGAGAGGAGGTGGTAGCTGTAATTTTGAGACGAGCGGGGCGTAGCAACGTAAACTGATGACAAACGAGAAATGCTGATGCGCTCAGAAGTCTGTTATTGTTGTTACGTCGGGCACATATCTCCATAGTCATAAACCTGTAATGAAATATTGCTAGACATTTTTATTTCTAACTTTGGGACGGTATTCCGGGAATAACGCACGGTCTAAAGGCTTTCTTGGAAAAATGTTGAGATTGAAAACGAACGAAGATGAAACAAAATACATGGTCGTCTCAAAACAAGAACGACAACGAATAGATTGGAATATGACAATCATAACTTCAAGGTGATTTAAGAGTTCAAATATCTAGGAATTGATATCAGATGCGAATACTGACCGGTAACAAATCCTTCTTTGCAGTTCAGAGTCTAATGAGATCGAAGCTCCTCTCACGGGCAGGAAAGCAGTCACAAATGGGAGCAAAACATGGACAAAAAAAGAAATAAACAATTTGCTGGTATAGGTACGCAAAACGCGTTATATGTGGGCGCTTGCTGAGATAGTGTAACAAACGAGTGGAGGCGCAGACATAACTACTAGTTACAGACTCTATTCCGGAAAAACATCTAGTTAGACGCGCAAATTCTAACAGGTTAAGATGGACAGGACACGTAGTAGACAGTGGTGGCATCTGTCTCATAACAAACTTGTTCGCGGAGATACCACATTGGTTAGAATCTGTTGGATGACCTTGATAAGGTGAAAAGGTGCAGTGAGGGAAAATATAAAGAAAATAATGGTAGGGCACTAGGGAATAGTGACACAAGACCGACACGAATGGAGGGCAATAATAAACCTGGCAATGACACAAATAGGTGTGATGCCTCTTATGATGATGATGACAAACTATCTGGCAGTACGAACAGTATCCAATCAGCCTGCCACATGAATATCTTCTCTATCAAACTCACATACCCTCAATCTATATGGAAGACAAGCGGTAATTCGTGGCTGGCCCAAAATCAGGATGTATTCTGGATGTACGTGGCTGAGCGAGTTCTAGTACATATACTCGGTGGCGCTGACCGTATGTTGCGCGAAAGTACCGACAATATTCTTGACTAGGAAATGGACTGCCGCGTCATCTTCGTCAAATAGAGAAAATCATTTTCTATTCTCATGGTATACATATTTATATTTAATGCCTCTTGTCTGGCCGATAAATCCACATGTATTAACAGAATCTATTGTAAACGTTTCAGTCACAAGGGTGATCTTCTTTAGTCAGTGTAGGGGAGACTAGGGAGGCTTGAGACAAGGGAGGAATGAGAGACACTACATTTATTTCCCAAAATCGGGTATGCAGAGCCATCTGCTGATTTCTGGTTAATAATTTTAGTCAAATCTCTCACCGCTTTGCCAGCGAACCGACTAAATTTTAATTTTGTGATATCGTTGTAGTTTGCGGCAAGTTAAAGTGAAAATTTGAGTTGATTGCTTATACACTGTGACCTCAGGTATGTTGTGAATTATTTATATAGTTATCCAATGAAACAGAATTTTAACAAGAATTTCATGTTAGATTATTTCAGGAAATGCTATATAGAGAGACATGAGACAGTTGTTTTTGGGAGACATGAGACGTCCCATGTCTCCCTATGTAGCGATCTATAAAATTATCTAATCCAAAATTCCCGTTAAACATCTGATTCACTAGATCACTAGTATTTTTAAACAATTAAAAAGTGCTAATCTGATTGGGAAATAATTTTAGAAGATGCAGCATCTATATCGAAAGCGTGTAAGAAGAAATTTCGAACCATGCAATGTCAATGTCAATAGCCCACGGGCAAGATCTCGGCTTAACCACTAGACCGCTTCCGAATGCAGGCCCTCGAAGACCGACTACAAAGCGAAAATTTTGTTCCTCAAGAATTCTTACCGACACACCAGAAAAAGAAGCAATACAAGCTGAATCAACTGCTCGGAAGATAAAAAAAGTTGTTCCGTTGAAGCATGACGACCTTTTGTCAATAACAAGCAAACAAAAATATTTACAGAAACCTGAAACTCCACCACAGTCTTTTTCAAGTGATGAAGAGTAACAAAGCGAGTTGGGCAGAAGCAGCGAAGGTATTTCAGATGCTGAATGCTACGAAAGAGAATTGCTTCAGATGAAAGCTCTTGAGGATGTCAAGACCTTCCAAGTGGGAGACTTCGTTTTGGTTAAGTTTTATACGAAGACTTCAACTATACTAAGTGACGTATAAATCCGAACACCCAGTTTAAATGGTTTTATTTTAATAAAATTTTGTATAAGTACGTAATGAAGCATAATAAGTAAATGATTAATTTCAAAATGATTACACTGATTTAAACCCCTTTGACCTTTAATAATGGTGGATGCACCCTGATGTGCTACGCATTCTCCAACGCACTTAGGCATGCTTCTGATCAGGTGGTCAATGTCCTCCTGTGGTATCTCATTCCAGGCAACCACCAACTCCTCTCGAAGTGCTTCTAGAGTCTGAGGAGGACGTTGCAAATTGAGCAATCTCCTACCCATCATATCCCACACGTGCTCAATTGGGGATAAGTCGGGAGATCTTGGTGCCCATGATAACAATGTGACATCATTATGTTGAAAGAAGTCTATTGTGACTCTTGCAACATGTGGTCGGGCATTATCTTGTTGGAAAGTTGAATCTGCCAGGGTGTCAAGATAGGGTAAAAGATGGGGTTCTAGAACTTAGTTGATATAACGCTGCGCGTTCATCTTACCTCTGATGAAGATTAAAGGTGACCTAGAACCATAAGCTATAGCACCCCAAACCATAACTCCAACAGTGTGATGAACATGTCTTTCAACAAAAAACTGTGGATTCCTCCTTTCACCACGTCGCCTTCTAACCTTGGCATGACCATCGTGCATTCCTAAACGAAATCGAGACTCGTCACTAAAGACAATACTGTCCCATTCCTGATCCCAGAGTGACCGTTGTCTGCACCACTCAAGGCGATTACGTCGGTGTTCTCGAGTTAAAGGGAGGACCCAGTGTGGCCGGTATGAAAACAAGCCAAAACTTCTCATTCGTCGGTAAACACTTCGCATGCCAATAGGTCTTCCGTGTTCTGCAAACCATTCATTTGCAATCGACCTGGTAGTGGAGAAACGGTCCCTTAAGGCCAATAATCTTAGGCGGCGATCTTCACGGTCTGTTGTTCTACGGCAGCGTCCAGTGCCCCTTGCTCTTTGCGTACGGCCTTTTCGAAGCCATGCCTGACAACACCTAACCACAGTGTCTACACTCCTTTGCACTCTAACTGCAATTGCCCGAAAAGAAAGTCCAGCTTCCCGAAGTCTTACTATACGACCCCTATCAAACTCACTAAGTTGACGAAATCGTACAGGTCTCCGTACTCTAGGCATCGTAACCGATCGTAAAGGATGTCAAGAACCAAAATCCGCCAACGTTGATTCTTTACTGCGGCTGAAATATTCATTTTAGAGCGTTAGTGAATTAAAAAAAAGCAGTACAAAAACCGGAATGTCCAACTGATAAGGCTGAAAATTTTTTCACTTGTTAGTTACAGTAAGATAAATACATTCACCAACTTTTATTAAAATAAAACCATTTAAATTGGGTGTTCGGATTTATATGTCACTTAGTATATGTATTAGGTAGATCTGGCAAGGGCGGATTCAGGATTTCGTCTAGGGGGAGCGCAAACGATATTTGGGGCTGGTCTTTTTTTAACATCTGTGGAACTTAGAGAATTTATCCTATTATTGCTCCTTAAATCCATTGTGTCAAGGCCAGCTTGAAAAAGGAAATACTCAAAAGGGCAATATTTTATTATATGAGAACAAAATAAGTACGTGGCATTTATAATTAACTAGTGTAATAATATTAAAGATTCATACATAAAAAACTTCAAACAGAACATAAATCACCTTTTAAGTGCAATCTGTTTAGCTAATATATTAGGTACCCAGACTTAGATTTGTCACAAGTCGCAATACTCGTATATATGTATAAATCGTAAGAATTGTGCTGTAAACAAGTGATGTCAAAAAGGGTCAGCATTTGGAATACCAAAGGATACCAAAAAAATCGCAATGCTCAGTTCCTATATCTATAACTTAATAGGTGCCCACAAATTAGCAACCATGTGCGTCATACATGTATGTCAACCACGTTTGCGCGTTGATGGTTGCCGGTGTGTGGTGCAAAAGCCGCAAGCATGTGCGTCGTACAAGTTTTCCAGACCAGTCGGAATTCATCAACGCGCAAACATGAATTTGCAGACAAGATTGTCGGTGTGTGTCTTCTTCACGCATGCATTTTGGGTACAGTGTCTCGCGTGTTTATTACCAGTTTGTCGTCGCTTTTGACAATGTCTGACGTAAGACACTTTTCAAAAGCCTTTTTGGCAGATTTTATTGAACTTTACAAAGGTTATCCTTGTTTATGGAAAACTAAAAGTGATGATTACAAGGATCGAAATAAGAAAGATGCAGCTTATTTAGTTTTATTGAAAAAATTACAAGAAATTGAGCCAAATAGTACAAAACAGTGTGTGAAAGCTAAAATAAATAGCATCCGCGGTAGCTTTAGAAGAGAAATCAAGAAAATAGAAGATTCCAAATGGTCAGGCAGAGGGTCAGATGAAATATAAAACACACATTTATGGTATTATGATTTATTGCTATTTACCAAAGATCAAGAAATGCCTCGAGAATCGGTCAGCAATTTGGTTGAGAATCAGGAAGGTGAAAGCGAACAAGATGCTAATAATGAAGATGAGGTAAGAAAAGTACAATTTAGTTATTGCAATACAAATTTATTTGTTAAAAAAACTATTTACTACATTACATGGAATTAATGCACCATCTTTTGTTGCCATTCCACTGCGCCCTCGTTATTAAAATAATGCATGTACAACTCTCTGACTTGTTTTGCCTCGTTGTTGACTCTTTGGTTGAGACTTTGTTGTAAACGAATTAAATTAGTTGGTTGTTCATCCAGTTTAATAGTGCCGGTACTTGTATTTTCTGTGTACATATTATTATGTGGTGCATATACAGTCGCACATCTTCTGCTTAAGTAGTTATGCAAAACACAGGTTGCCATAACAATTGCTTCTAAATTAACAGAAATTGCTGTGTGAAATATTCTAAATCGATTAGACAATATTCCAAACGCATTCTCAACTTTACTTCAAGCCCGCGATAGACGATAATTGAAATTTTTTTTTCTTTATTCAAATCTCTGCGACTGAATGGCTTCAAAAGATTTTTTCGAAGGGTGAACGCTTCATCGCCAACAAAAACGAAAGCCAACAGTTGGGTTATTAGTTTTGTATTAGAAAAAACGAGTATTACTTCATTGTTGTTTCAGTTTTTATCACATCAGTTTAGTTTGAATTCATTAGTTCAGGGTCTAGGTTTTGTCATGATTTTTGTTTTAGGTTTTCGTGTTTTCTTATTATTAAAGTTTTGCTGACTATATTTTTTTATGTTGAAGTAAACATTGTATATTATACTCATAATAATAAATGCAATATGCTAAAAACATGCATATATTTTTCTTACCTTCATATACTCATTTTTCAATACCTCAAATATTGCTCGACAGGTCTCCGGTATTATTTTACCTAACGACTGAAGAGAAATTAAAGTTGAAAATTTTAAATCTTCGTATTTTCTTCCTGTGGCTAAATAGCGAAGAGTGGCTGTTAATCGCTCATGTGGCGAAATTGAAGACCTCAAAATCGTGTCCTGTTTTACAATTAATGGAGACACTAAGGTTAGTAGCGTTGAGTAGCTTTCTTCATCCATGCTCAGGTAATTTCGCCAATCGTCAGGTTCTAAACGTAGTTCTTCTAGCAGACTAATATGGGTATATTGTGGGCGTTTTGAAAGCCATTCCTTTACCCATTTCTTCCGGATAGGTGGCTTTTTAACTAATCTATTTGTTTTCTTTTTAATTAAAGCAGCGTACGCCGCTGCCAATAGAATGTACTCGTCTTAACTGCTCATTATGCACTTTCAAACTAACTTGCTTAACAATCTTGTATGCAGGTCTGGGCTCAAAATCTATTGACATACATGTATGTCACACATGTATGAAAAAAGTGTATGACGCACATGGTTGCTAATTTGTGGGCACCTTTAGATTACAAAAGCCCGCCGCGCCCCCTCTCAATCCACCACTGGGATCTGGTAATATCAAAGAAAGATGATGAATACTTGGTAAAATTTTTACGTCGTCACGGAACCACCTGGAAATTTGTTTATCGACCAGTGGAAGATATTTCTTCAGTTCGAGAACAAGATATTATTTTGAAATTACCGTTTCCAAAAGATGTAGGTGGAACCGAAAGAGCTAAATCTACTGACATTTGATCTGGACTTAAGTTACTATGAAAATGTTCGTAGATTTTCTTTATTAATGTCACTATTTTTTTTTTAATAATTAATAGACAGTTTTCGTTGTTGATTCATAATTAACAAACTGCTTGCGTTGTAAATTTTCTTTATTTTTTATTTCTCGAACAAAGAATAAACGTTTCGGAAAAGCTTACAATGTCTCAGTGCTCCCTATTACTTATCTCAATGCCTTAAGACAATTTACACCACTTGGTTGAAATACATTTAAATAATTTGAATAATATTTTGGAAGCATGAAAAAGTATGGCAAGTTTTACTAAATCGCACACAATTCACTTGCCCTATATGAAATCTTTTAATTGCAAATTGTATAGTGTATAAGGAATGAATTCATTTTTTGTCTCAAGCCTCCCCAGTCTCCCCTACTTGTGTCACAAGTTGATTGCGTCACCAAAAAATGCGTGCGACCATGCCCAAGTATCCTATCAGACCGTTAAAGTATTGCACGGGGAGTTATTATTGACAGTTCAAAGCGAATGAGGATAGGAGTGAATAGTGAGCATGTTCCAATATCCATAGCCTTGTTGTGCCTCATGCACTGTACAAATTACTTTACTCCCATCGATAACGAGTCGATCATTTTACTAAATTGTTCGCTTAATACCAACAAGCAAGTTATGACTATCAGATACCATCAAATAGAGTCATCCATACACATCATTGATATGACATTGCTTTGCTGCATGTAGCTTTGATCTGGTCTACTATAAATTACTCCCTGGGACTATCGAACATTTATTGTTGGAAATAACAGAGTCTGTATAGAGAAAGTGACACTTTACTGCCGCTTCATGATGTAAACGACGATGCGCGTGATTTTCGTAGACAATCGCTTATCTGGCGACGTCTGAAAATTGAACTAGGGAAATTGCCTAAGTGTAGCTTCTGATTTAAATATTTTGTGGTAATATCTTTATAGGAACGAAAAGAGATAATCTGTTTATTACCAGTAAGGTGCGTCCGGGCGTAGGATGTAACGTGCCAAAATCACTGAACCTTTTTGTTACCATTTTAATCACTTACCACTAATATGAATTTCTCTTTATTAGCGATAAAGTACTGATTCCAAGGCCAAGCCATTTTTAACGATATTATTTGACAAATTTCATAATTTGTTAAGCGTAGGCTAGGGTGTATGGTTCCCTCGTGTGAGTTCCAGATTAAGCCCCAATCACCAGTTTATGAGGTAGCACCCTTTTTGTATCTACCTTTCGTTTAGTTGTTTTGGTTGTTGTTTGAGTGCTACTTCCTCCATTTTTATGGGATTTTAACCTCTTCAGCGTCGAAAGGCATTGAGGAAAACCACCATCTGCACTCCTCCAGATTTGTAGCTGCCTTGTAGCTGATTTGTAGCCAATTTTACTGAAGCCACCCCTTTCCCTTGAGAACGTCCTTACCTTCACTGAAGGGCGTAGGGACTGGGTTTTGTGCCTCGTCTGAACAAAACAGAGTGTTCACGTATTCGCTTTGCTAAAGTTTTGCGAACGAAAAGGCGATATATTGAGACAGATATAAGTGATTCAGAAAACACTTTTCGGGACGGGGGAAACATGAGAGGCCGTATATTGTGCCTTCTCCTGATATTTATGTAGGCCCCATATTAGAAAAAGTCGTCGGACTGGATCATTAGAATTCAACAGGAGAACGCGGTTCATGGTATTGATTTTGGATGTCACGCTGCAAACGCTTCAACTATAATTTTAGTTTTGAATGGGGATGCGTGAGAGGCAGTGGTGGAACAAGAAACTTATAACAAAAAACTAAGAATATGTCCACACGGTGACAGAATCGTGGATTGCTCTGCGTTGGAGGCCTTCACGATGGCCTTCTAGAAGAAAATATAAAATACTAAACGTCTTTCAAGGTGACAGCGCCTCTAAACACAAGATAAGATCTGGTCTTAGAGTGCAGTACCGTTCTCCAGTCTAGCTCTAGTCCAGGACCTGATCCTATTTTGAGTACCTACGCACGCCACGTTAATACATAATAACCCTTGTTGACTAATCCACTGTTTAAAATATGATAGGTGAGACCAGAAGTTCATAGCGCGACCAGACTTGCACGCATTGCAGCATTTTTTCTCAAGTTCAATGTAACTCATTACAGTAAATGCTTTCCCTACGGCTCTGGCGTCAGAGTCTTTCGGACTAGAACTAGGCTATCTCTGCCTCTCGGTGGATACACCACTATTTTCCAGGCAGAAATCTTTGCGATTCTCTCTTGCGTAGCCCGCATTTCGGAGGGGAAGGGAATAAGAGAAGAATAAAAATCTTCTCTGAGAGTCAGGCTGCAATGAAGGCACTAAGTGCCTGTAAGATTACTCTGAGCTTAGTATTGCAATGCAGGGAGGCTCCGGAGTGTCTATCAGCGAGGCATTCCGTATCATTGGTGTAGATACCAGGATAAAGGACAATGATAAGGGACTTATCCCTTAGATATCCTTAGATCAACTAGCAAGCTCGTTGGTCATGAGCCAGCCTCAGAGCCCACGCAAAGAGATAGAAAGAAAATGGAGAAGTAGATTACAGAGCAGCACTCAGAAATAGAGAAACATCTCCAGACATCTCCGCCAGGCACAAAAACTCATCGTAACGCTTTTGCTTATTCTTGGATAGAGCCAACCTAAGGTTGCTGGTGAAAATGTTGTATGGCCAAAACAAGCTAAGATGCCACCTGCTCGTGATGGGATGGCTGACGATACCTTGGGTGAGCACTGAGGGGTAGAGGATCTCGGCGCATGTCGCTGTGAAGCTACTACAGGCAGACTTTAGACCCCAGAACGTTGAGGAGCTGGGGCTTAAGGCAATACTCAACTTTGCTAGAAGGGCGAAGCTTGAGGTTTAGGAAATGCAAGGGTGCATATAGGCCCGTCTAAGTGACCTATGCCCTGGATCCTCATGGTGGCCGGTATCACTAAATTCTAGTTTAACGTATTTCTCTGTCAGTGAAGTTTTATATACACTGACACCGATAGTATTATCCTAGCATTATGTCCCTTATATCATGACTCAAATAAGTGATGTTCATTTAAGTGTTTGCTAGTCCCTTAATAAAGCATCCTCAAAGCTAAATATACTAAGTGACATATAAATCCGAACACCCAGTTTAAATGGTTTTATTTTAATAAAATTTTGTATAAGTACTTAATGAAGCATAATAAGTAAATGATAAAAATTTCAAAATGATTGCACTGCTTTAAAGCCCTTTGACCTTTAATAATGTGTGGATGCACCCTGATGTGCTACGCATTCTCCAACGCGCCTAGGCATGCTCCTCCTGTGGTATCTCATTCCAGGCAACCATCAACTCCTCTCGAAGTGCTTCTAGAGTCTGAGGAGGACGTTGCAAATTGAGCAATCTCCTACCCATCATATCCCACACGTGCTCAATTGGGCATAAGTCGGGAGATCTTGGTGGCCATGGTAACAATGTTACATCATTATGTTGAAAGAAGTCTATTGTGACTCTTGCAACATGTAGTCGGGCATTATCTTGTTGGAAAGTTGGATCTGCCAGGGTGTCAAGATAGGGTAAAAGATGGGGTTCTAGAACTTCGTGGATATAACGCTGCGCGTTCATGTTACCTCTGATGAAGATTAAAGGTGACCTGGAACCATAAGCTATAGCACCCCAAACCATAACTCCAACAGTGTGATGAACATGTCTTTCAACAAAAAACTGTGGATTCCTCCTTTCACCACGTTGCCTTCTAACCCTGGCACGACCATCGTGCATGCCTAAACAAAATCTAGACTCGTCACTAAAGACAATACTGTTCCATTCCTGATCTCAGAGTGACCGTTGTCTTCACCACTCTAGGCGATTACGTCGGTGTTCTCGAGTTAAAGGGAGGACCCAGTGTGGCCGGTATGAAAACAAGCCAAAACTTTTCATTCATCGGTAGACACTTCGCATGCTAATAGGTCTTCCGTGTTCTGCAAACCATTCATTTGCAATGGACCTGGTAGTGGAGAAACGGTCCCTTAAGGCCAATAATCTTAGGCGGCGATCTTCACGGTCTGTTGTTCTACGGCGGCGTCCAGTGCTCCTTGCTCTTTGCGTACGGCCTTCTCGAAGCCATGCCTGACAACACCTAACCACAGTGTCTACACTTCTTTGCACTCTAACTGCAATTGCCCGAAAAGAAAGTCCAGCTTCCCGAAGTCCCACTATACGGTCCCTATCAAACTCACTAATTTGAGGAAATCGTACAGGTCTCCGTACTCTAGGCATCGTAACCGATCGTAAAGGATGTCAAGAACCAAAATCCGCCAATGTTGATTCTTTACTGCGGCTGAAATATTCATTTTTAGAGCGTTAGTGAATTAAAAAAAAGCAGTATAAAAACCGGAATGTCCAACTGATAAGGCTGAAAATTTTTCACTTGTTATTTACAGTAAGATAAATACATTGACCAACTTTTATTAAAATAAAACCATTTAAACTGGGTGTTCGGATTTATATGTCACTTAGTATATATAACGAACAGTGCTATAATTTTATCGATGGATCACCGATTGCTCGTGCGGTATCCCTAAAAAGTTACAGTAAACGTTCCACTGGAAATGGCCGAACCGTACGCGAAATAGCCAATTGAAATAAAAAAGCCGTGTATAAATCAGTTGAATATCTGCGTAAATCAGCAAAATATCGTGCACAAGTGTGTTTACATTATATACATTGTGTAATGCGCTTACACTCGTCGCGTCCGCCTTTTAACAATCCGTGTTCAGCATGCATACAGCGATTGCATTTTATAGGCTTTTACCGCTTTTTTAAACGGAGCAAAATAGCTATGAACGAAAAAGTTAAAGCTTCATTTTATGTGTTGCAAAGGGGGAAAAATAAATTACATACTTTCCATTCACAGAAAAACGCATGAATGGAAATCACATGTTTTCTTCAAGGCTACGGCGTTATTCCATTGTCATGGATGCTTGATAATAGCGTATTTTAGGTCGTACATGAGAAAATCCTTTGAAATACTTCAAAATAAAAATTTTCTACCACTGTTTCCCATGTCAGGTAAAGTTATCACAAATCTAGAGAGTTAATAAACAACACAAAGAGAGTCTGTCAACATACGTTCGTCTTCAATCTGAGAAGTTACAGGCACATATTCGCGTGTTCAAAGGTATACGCAACTAGCTCGCCACTTGTGCTCTATATATTGCCCGACACATTAAATTTGCTGTAAAACAGCGTCAAGCCCTGATAGATACTGCAAGTAACGCTACATATTGCGGCACATGTTGCGTGTAGCAGTTGCTTGTGCATTTTAGGCTCCGACGTTTGTTTCAGAGTTCTGAATAGTTCGGATTCATAAACGGATGTTTTGGTCCTGAATAATTTCAAGTCTACCGCATCCATGGAATTTTAGAAGTTAACTGCTTAACTACTTAACTACTTGCGTGCATAGAAATCGATGCACGGTAAGCTTTTGACTTTAACAGTATTTAAAAAAAATTATTCTACAGATCAGAAAAAGAAATATGCTGTTTGAAAGACAATTTAATATGCTCTAATGTGACTATAAATTTATCAAAAAGGCTAATCGTTTATATGCGCAACAACCGGTCATCTGAATTGGACGTTGGAACAAGGGGATCTGTTCTGTTCTCAGATGAGACCAGAATATGCATCCATGGTAGCGACCGAAGAAGGAAAGTGTACCGAAGACCAAGAGAGCGATTTGCAGATTGCTGCTTTGAAGAGCGGAGTGCTTATGGTGGTGTTTCCTGTACGATCTGGGGTGCAAATTCTATAGGAGCACAAACTGACCCTGAGTTCATTCGTAGGGACGACCGTTTTCACGGAAGAAGAGGCTTGACGGCTGCTAGATATATCGAGGAGATGTTAGCAATTCATGTGGTACCTTACGACGACTACATTGGAGACGAATTTACCTTTATGCATGACAAGGCAACGTCGCACACGGCAAGAATCGTGCAAGATTACATTGTGGAAGTCTGTTTTCGGGTTAAGCAGTGGCCAGCATACAGTTCTGACCTAAACCCGATCGAAAATTTATGATATGAGCTAAAACGAAGAATTCGAGCTAGACTTCATACCTCAAACTCGATCCCAGAGCTTATTATTGCAGTAGAAGAAGATTGGCTTAACATCCCACGAGAAACAATAGCAAACACGATCAGATCTATGCCTAATCGTATGAGAAATGTTATTAGGGCAAGAGGAGATCATACCGATTATTAAAAAATTAAGTGTCAAGTTCGAAGTTGTCAATAACCCTATTTATGTTAATAATAAAAAGCTTAATTCGCTTGAGCCGTAATAAGTGTTCATACATTTATACTCACATTAAAGCGTATTTCTTTTTTTGATCGGACGAATAATTTGAAAAAAAAAATAGTCAAAGGCAGTGGGCCGATTTCTATGCACGCAACTAGTTCCGAATATCTATTTTTGAAAGCTCAAAGTTATTATTACTATTTGTGGTTTTTTGTCAAAAATGCACCCATTTAGGGATAGTTAATCCATTATTAACTATTTATATCTAAACACACATACAGACATTGAGAAACAAGGTATATATGAAAATGAAAGTATTGCGTTACTGCTCTCACAACAAAAACAAAACTTGAAACAAATCTATACGCATATCTATTGACTCGCCGAATCAAAACTACATATTTAGATTTCTGTTTAGTGTACGACGTTCTCACCACCTCTGTGGTCTCTCTCAAGTACAATTGACTTCTGTGATAATAATTTTATTTTCTGTCTTCAATGCGCAGTAACGCATTGTATAGGAAATAGAAAAATGAGAAAAGTAAAGAAATGTCACCTGGGGGACACAACACATACAGTGGGGATCAAAACGTCGTGCAATAAATAAATATCCTGAAAAAATAAGCATTTTTTTTCTAGTAAAATATACACCAAAGTCTCAAGATTATCGGAATGTTTGTGTCCGAAAAATAAACAAAACCTAATTCTAGCCGCGTTTGTAAACAGAACTTTTACAAATCAGTTCTAAAGATATGGCAAACCCTTACAATAATATCGGAGCTGTCCATATTATTTTAATTTACCATGAGTGGCTTCGAAATGCTAACGAGGCTTCGCGAGTACATGCAGATCGTTTTTAAGGATCACTCACGATTTATTTCCTAGATTGAGGCGAAATGAAAGGCTTATAGTATAAGTGACATATAAATCCGAACACCCAGTTTAAATGGTTTTATTTTAATAAAAGTTGGTGAATGTATTTATCTTACTGTAAATAACAAGTGAAAAAATGTTCAGCCTTATCAGTTGGACATTCCGGTTTTTATACTGCTTTTTTTAATTCACTAACGCTCTAAAAATGAATATTTCAGCCGCAGTAAAGAATCAACGTTGGCGGACTTTGTTTCTTGACATCCTTTACGATCGGTTACGATGCCTAGAGTACGGAGTCCTGTACGATTTCGTCAACTTAGTGAGTTTGATAGGGGCCGTATAGTGGGACTTCGGGAAGCTGGACTTTCTGTTCGGGCAATTGCAGTTAGAGTGCAAAGAAGTGTAGACACTGTGGTTAGGTGTTGTCAGGTATGGCTTCGAGAAGGCTGTACGCAAAGAGCAAGGGGCACCGGACGCCGCCGTAGAACAACAGACCGTGAAGATCGCCGCCTAAGGTTATTGGCCTTAAGGGACCGTTTCTCCACTACCAGGTCCATTGCAAATGAATGGTTTGCAGAACACGGAAGACCTATTGGCATGTGAAGTGTTTACCGACGAATGAGAAGTTTTGGATTGTTTTCATACCGGCCACACTTTAACTCGACAACACCGACGATCAGGAATGGAACAGTATTGTCTTTAGTGACGAGTCTCGATTTTGTTCAGGCATGCACGATGGTCGTGCCAGGGTTAGAAGGCGACGTGGTGAAAGGAGGAATCCACAGTTTTTTGTTGAAAGACATGTTCATCACACTGTTGGAGTTATGGTTTGGGGTGCTATAGCTTATGGTTCCAGGTCACCTATAATCTTCATCTTTTACCCTATCTTGACACCCTGGCAGATCCAACTTTCCAACAAGATAATGCCCGACCACATGTTGCAAGAGTCACAATAGACTTCTTTCAACGTAATGATGTCACATTGTTACCATGGCCACCAAGATCTCCCGACTTATCCCCAATTGAGCACGTATGGGATATGATGGGTAGGAGATTGCTCAATTTGCAACGTCCTCCTCAGACTCTAGAAGTACTGCGAGAGGAGTTGGTGGTTGCCTGGAATGATATACCACAGGAGGACATTGACCACCTGATCAGAAGCATGCCTAAGCGCGTTGGAGAATGCGTAGCATATCAGGGTGCATCCACACATTATTAAAGGTCAAAGGGCTTTAAAGCAGTGCAATCATTTTGAAATTTTTATCATTTACTTATTATGCTTCATTAAGTACTTATACAAAATTTTATTAAAATAAAACCATTTAAACTGGGTGTTCGGATTTATATGTCACTTAGTATATAAGACTGAGGTGAACACGGTTGACGAACTAGACAATGGACATGAAACCCGCAGGATAAGTTTCAGGAGTTATACTAAATAAGTATGTGACATCAATTAATAAAATAAGAGGAAGAATGTTAGTGTAGGTTTAAAATGCATACGTATGTTATGAAATATTCAAATAGGTTCAAGTTCAAATTTGATTTATTTTCAGGGCAGAAAAATTCGCTTATGGTCCCTGATGCGTTCTTAACCAGTATATTAGTAGATTGCAGTAGTATAGCCATAGCTTTATGTTAAATCTCTTTAGCCAGACCACGTGCATCGCTAATTGGAGCTATTGTAATATCCAGTAATTATTTGAGTCGCTCAGTATTATGTTAAGCTTTCGATTAATATGCGTTGATATAAAGAGAGACATTTATCCTCTAAACAATAGTTAAATTCTATTTACTCAACTGCAGTGTTTATTAAACAAATCCCTTTGGTCGTATTCGGTAAATACAATTTCTATAGAAAAATCCACCCTGAAACGCAACGCGTGCAAGTCGAAGCGGATAATGAAATTTGTATTACGGTTTGTGCAACCAATTTGCCTGTTAATGCAATGCAATAAACAATATGTTAATCAATTCGTTAGTAGAAGTACTGCAATATGAGCTTTATGAAATGAATGAACAACCAGATATAAATCTATTATGTTTTGAGTCATAATTATATATATTCACTCCCAGCATATACAAGGTGGAACAAAAACAATGCAAACTACCTGTATCTTTTCATATGAATTTTTCTTTAAAATTATTTCAAGGTCACATCGAGTGGCAAATCAAGGCCAAATATGTGAGTTTAAGGAGGATTCCTACAATTCAGTATTACCGATAAGTGAAGTCAAGGTCAAATATTCAGTAATTTTGAACAAGGATTGTCATATTGACCTTGGATTTGACCTTGAGCCTTTAACTTCAGGGTCACAGTACTACATCACAATGCATTAGAACGTGAAATTTTATATTGTCGATGTCAAATAAGATGATCCCCTGCTTAAAAAATGTTGATCTTTAAATAATTCTGAAGGCCTGCTTCAAGGCGACTACAAGGTCATCATTGAATTCTATGTTAAAAAGTACTAAGAAAGAATTTCTTCTGCTACCCTTCTAGCAATTTTACCTCACCTCAACATTTGACATTAATTTGACCCTAAGAGATAGAGGTAGGATTTTCCCCAAAAAGGGAACTTACCATCAAAAACGCAAAAGTTGACTTTGAAGTAGTATACAAGATCAAATATAAGATTACCATTGTTAAAAGTTAGTATATAACTGCATTTGTATTGCGTAACTTAAGAAGTGACATTGATTTTGTATGGGATTTTGCAATCATGTAGGTTTTCCTACAAAATATCACCTTTGAATTAGCTTGATGCTCACTTGTAGCAGGCGCGGAATGAACTAGCGGAACAGTGGCGGTTACCCAGTGATATTCTACAGATTTTTTTACATTATATATATATATATATATATTACGTAATACACCCTACTGTCATTGGCTCTTTTTAAAAATAAACGGGAAAAATCAAGAGCGGTTCCGTTAGTTATCTCAAGCCTTGAGGCCCTTATTTTCCAAATTCAAAGACATGGATTCACATAAGGCATCCTTATTGTGAGGACGACTTGTTTGTCGTGATCCTTTGAGGCAAGCGAGTAAAATCAGAGTTATCAGATATTTCTCGCCTTACAGGGCCTTCCAGCTCACTGGAAATGGCCGTCATTGAGCTGCCAATGGAACCCCAGTAACCATTTTATTGGTCTTACGATAACATTGCAGATACTTAAGAACTGTGGTTGCTGGAGGGTGTTACCGTTGGCTCACTGACATCGCATTAGAAAGTCCTATGGCCTTGAATGCTTCTTCAGTTCAAGGTTTCCTTATTTCCTGACATTTGTGCAGCAAAAGATGTACGATTGGTGGTCAAACTTCATACGTTTTGTGCATGGTACTTTGTAGTTCACAGTCTACGTGGTCGGTAATACAGATAATTGCTTCAACCACCATAAGCATCATGAAGCTATTTACTCTTCAAAATTAATCATAGCTATTTTTTTAGATGTAACCTTGTTACTAAGACACCGCGGATTAATCAACTTATATTTTATTACGATCCTTATGGCTAAACTTGGAAGTTCTTCATCAGTTTAACAAACTTTTCTGCCGCTTCCTCTCACTATTCTGTAATATTGTTTTTTTTTCTATAAGTAATACGGGTGAGAGTAGAGGCTTCCGGCTTAAATATATGTACAAGGAACGGGTGAAGTTGACAAGCTGAAATTCGAGGTGACGAAATTTTCGCATAAATACTATATTTTAGAGTCAAAATTACAGCAACTTACATCTTGGACCAGTTCATCAAATGGAAAGGGATGATACCTCATTCTCAACAACTCATCATCAAAACGCTAGATACGGATGTGTAATTAAACATGAGATAATACAGAGAACAGTGACAAAATCTGGCAATGTTTTTGAATGGAATATCCCACATTCTAGTGTACATTTAGACGCTTTAGAGATTATGATATACAATAGCGTTTTTATGGTTAGTTGTTGAGTTATACCAGACCGCAATTTTGAAAGATATGATTATAGGGTGTGGTCATAAGAGCTTTCAAAATAGCGACACCTTATTCCATTGGAAAAATTGTCCAAGATGACGCCCAGTCAGAAAGCTGTAGGTATGTGTAACATATGTCCTAAAATTTTGGCAAAAAATATTTATCGGATTTTTTTTATGAAGAAATTTACTTAAACACTTACTGGTTAACATAAATTACAACTCAATACTTAACTGAACTATACTATCGAATTATGTAGAGTGGCCCATTCTGCTCTATCAGAAGCAACTTTCTTCGAATGTGTCTCATGAGGTCCTGGACGGAATTCAGATAAGTTTCTCTCAGTCTTTCGTAGATTCGCTGTCTTGATTGTTCTCTATCTTGGACTTCCCAGCCTCCATGATAAACCTTCCTAGGCTGTAAAGCAAAAAAATTCTCTATAGGGCGAGTCTGCGGCAAGTTTGGAGGACTATCGTTTTTGGGAACAAAAGGTATGTTGTGTTATCGAAGCCAGTTTTGGGTATCTCACGAGTAATCGCATGATGATAGGTCTGACCACAACATGATATGGTTATTAGCATGATGTTCGTGGACAAACTGAAGCAATTTGGAAAGGCAGTTATCAATATAGCTCTGACTATTCAAAGCTCCACCCTCTCACTCTTCCCACAAAAGGTTGGAATACACCCCTGCTAGGAATTGCAAATTTTCCCTAATTTTTGTATCTAACATTGTCA
This sequence comes from Acanthoscelides obtectus, assembly GCA_963669975.1. Taxonomy (NCBI): domain Eukaryota; kingdom Metazoa; phylum Arthropoda; class Insecta; order Coleoptera; family Chrysomelidae; genus Acanthoscelides; species Acanthoscelides obtectus. The sequence continues at coordinate 58,075,598 of CAVLJG010000010.1, read as the reverse complement.
ATACATTCCTCTATGTTGTCTGTATAAAATCTGAGAATTACTCAAAGTGAAATACCTTTCGTCATCTAAAATAATGATTTTTCTATTTCTTTCGATATTTAAGACCATTCCTCCCCAATTCCCACGATATCGAACTCTTAGAAGATCTGTATTAATGAGACAGTGTCCTTGTTGACATTCTGACCTGATTTCTTGTTCTTTTCTCTAATCTCTCTGACCTCTGTGCAGTAAATGCACGTGGTCTTAGACTTTTTGGGAGACTCGGACATGGAATTCCCTGCTCGCACTCCGCAAATGTTCGATAAATGGTTCTGCGTGAAATGTTTTCATTCTGGAATATTAAACAGATTTCAGGTTTGGGTACCCGCCCAATCAACTTGTAGATACTTTTTCTTATTTTCAATTTATACGACATCTTAAAGCAAAAACTTCAAGATAAATGAATGTGAACTGACAGTAAAGTAAGTGAACAAACTTATGTTTTCAACTGCAACTTGATGTTATCTTGTGTTTGTTAAAATTAAAGCCAATGAATTTTGTGCCAAAACTTTTAAGATGCACGTTATAATGAATATCGTGCAAATGCCCTGGAAATTGAATTTCTTGTCAGCTTTTCGATGTTCTCGCCGACAGTGCGATGTCACTGTTGATTTTCAGTAGAATCAATTTTGAATAACACCTAACCATTGCTTATTGATTGAAATAATTCTTAGATAAAATAGAAATACTACAATGACACTTTTTCAATGGTCTTTTCTTATACGGTTGACGTGTATACGATTTTTCAGATGAGCGCATGCGGAACAGCGAGTATGTTTAGTAAATAACAAAGGAAAAATGGGCATCGGCGGGACTTAAACCCTCATGTCCTCCATTTCGTGGTGCTGACAAAGCCAATTAGTCTACAGTACCAACTTTCAGGATCGACTGTTAGAGACAAATTCATTCCTACCGGCGCCACTATTCCTTTGTTCTTTAAAGTTGCTTGATGTCCAATCTGGCGATATCCAAGTGAAACAAACCGGACTGGCAAGGTATCTCCAACCGCTTTCTAGTTCCATCACGCCCTCTCGTGGGCACACACCACGGTATCACTGCGCAAGGATGGTAACTTGTGTACGATTTTTCGGATGCAACAGTATGTTCAGTAATCAACAACTTGTGAGATAGGAAAAATTGGCTTCGGCGGGATTTCTCAGGTTGTTGTTTACTAAAAGAACTGTTCACATAGATACTTTCCATGAATAATGTGTTTTTACGTTTTTCCACCATTTTTACTTTATTGTCTGTCTCTGTTGATTTATATACCAAAAACTAAAATAAAAGAATACACCAATTAGCAGCTGGATCTGTGCAAATAATTGCCAAAGTATAAGCTAATTGCACCTGGAGTTGCATTAGACGATTTGAGTGAACCATAAGAACGACTCCAAACTAAGATTCTGGATATTAGCTGAAACTTTACGAAGTGTTATAATAGTTATCCAGTAGTTTAAACGAGGTGCTTTAATACCTGGCTGCTTCCTTCAACTGTTTTTAATATGTAATTAGAGAACTTTAAAACTAAGTTGGGTCTTTTCGTAGACGAGTAGCAGATGAGTTACAAATATTTGAATATTTATAATCATAGTGCCTTCCCGGAGAAATAATTAGGTTATTCTAATACAATAAAGATAGAGGCTTCCGTGTATATTCTACTAGCAGAAAAAACTACTTCCAAGCTGGTCGGAAGCCGATAGTAATTTAACGTTGGATATGGTTGAAAATGGACGGCTGTACAAGCATTTATATATCCTTTGATAGCTAAGCGACATTGAAGATGGCACACAGTCATATCCATTCGAAAACCTGTCAAAAATTTAAAAAACAAAGTATTGTAAATAAACGAAAATTATTTCATATTTCAAAGCAAATACCTTGAACGTCACAGAATCAGATTTTGCTTACATTACCTCAACCATGGCAAACAATTAAACTTGAATTTTAAACAGTTGCTGTTGAATGTGTCGATCGGCAAAGTTGACTAGATGTAGTATATACTGCTTTTGCTGAAGTGTTCGATAGGGTGGACCATAGCTTACTTGTGAATAAACTTTCTCATAATGGATTGCATTCATCACCTTTCGCACTCACTCAAAGATATCTTTATGAAAGGAAACAATACGCTTCTCTCAATGGCTTCAAGTCGTACCAGTACGTAACTAAATCGGGAGAGCCTCAGGGTCCGAACTTTGGGCCGTTATTGTTCACATTATATATTGATGATATTGCGCAAATTTGCGAATGATTTAAAATTATTCAGGACTATTGATTCTGAGGCTAATTGTATTTTACTTCAGCGGGATAATGATGCTTTAGTAACCAGGTCTGACAAGAGTAATTAATTTTTTAGTACATGCAAGTGTAGTGTAGTCAGTTTTTTGTAAATTACTTATAAGATGGAGGCTGTTTACATAAATGTTTGTGACTCGATTAGATTTGGGTGTCGTTTTTCACCATAAATTTAATTTTTCACTCCATGCAGCTCAAAAGGTGAGTTAAACTCCATGGGCGTACGAGAAACTGAAGGAGCTTTAGCCCAGAGTCATTGCTAGTTTTGTATTCTCCATATATTAGATCGCAATTGGAATTTGCGTCGTCAATTTGGAACCCAATTTATAACTGCTGCACTGATTCTCTTGAGTATGTTCAGAGAAAGTTTCTTAAATTTTGATCTTATAAGGTTGACGTTGAGAAGCATATATCTGAAAGTCTGTTATTGTCTATGTTGCAAAAGCAGTGTTTAGATCTAAGAAGGAAGTTTGCATCAATTATTTCCTTGCATCAACTGCTGCAAAATAAAATCCATGCTAAGGAGGTCGCTCAACTAAAGTATAATCCTATTCGAACTCATACAGTTAAAACCTTTTATTGTGACAGTGCTCGCACAAATTTATTTTTGAAAGCCCCTAGGTATGTAATGTGTGAAACTTTTAATACCACATCTAATCATTGTGATGCTGACAGACATTTTGGGAGTGGCTAGGAATTGCCTAAACAATATATATGTTTCACACTTGAAAATGAGACATATGTTTTGCTTCTTTTCCTTGTTTAGAATCTCCTGCTTTTTGTATGCTTTGACAGCTTAATTTAACTTTTTGTATTTTTTTATTATTTATTTATGTATCGTTTGAAACATTTTATTCTTTGTGCTGTGAGCTTAAGTCTGTTTTCTCAGTTTTTGTTAAAACAATAGCAAAACAAGCTGCTAATTTTGATTGAAAAATTGACAACGATTCTTTTACTTTTATAATAAAAGAAACTCAGGAGTATCCGGAAAAAACTCAATTTCAGCCAAATGTCCAGAGCTTTGGAGCCTCTGACCGGCATCAGTAATTTATGTGAGGGTAGTCATATGCATACCACATCCAAAGCCGTATTTTCATTTGTTTCTGATATCATTGTAATAGACATATTGCTCTTTGGGACTGTAGCTACTTCTACCAGATGCTCTTGAAGGAATGAAGCAACGGCTTCCGCTAATAGATTACGTATTACCATAATTTTAGCTCCCAAGCAGCAGAAGGGACCATCTTAATCGTAAATGTGGTGGAGTTGTACGAGCATGAAGTTGTATGAGTTAGTGAGCTACAACCATTAGCCGGTACACAATCCTAATCCCCGTATTTTAATTAACGATCCCAATACTTAGGCGAAACCCATTCTAGACAGACGCTTTGGCCCATAACAATACGGAGCTATTAGCTCCGTATTCCGGTACGCTGTTGTCTAGTTACAGCTATGACTCGTTCAACTTTAGAGAATTATGGAAATGACGTATTTAATCTAGAACGCGCTAAAGGCGGTAAGAGGGTGTCCCAGTAGGGACAATAAAAGATTTTTTGGCGCCAATTTTCAACGACTTGAGGTGTGAGGTGGGTGAGTAATCGAATGCCACTATAACAAATAGACAGTTGTTATTTCGCTACTAAAAGAACAAATAAAAAAATATTATCAACACTCTGTTTTATCACGAAACTTATAAAACATGTATTTATTATTGTATAGTTAACCATTGTTTAGTAAATTTAAGCTGTAATTTATAAGGCCGAGATAATAAATCAGTCGTTTTACTTAAATCTAACACTGTCATAAAAATACCTTCTTATATGGCTTGGGTATTTTATTGAAGTAAGACAAAGAAAAGATGACAATCCTAAACAATATTATTTCATGAACTAAATAAAATTAGTCTCCTAAGAAAGTTAAAGAAGGAGGTGCTCTATTCGAAGAAGATAACAAGAATCATGAAAGAGGTAAACTAGGTATAATATTTAGTAAGCGTTTTTCAAATATACGTATAAACTTCGACCTGTTATACGTTCGTAAATAATATTTGCCAAACAAAGACATACATAATTCATGAGCTAATATAATAACTAATCAACCTCAAAATCTAAACTATCAGAACCAAATATGTTACCTTCTTAATGAAATAAAAACCATATAAGAGCCAAAATGGCCTGCTTGTAGGCCCGTTCCTTGTAAGGTCAAAATGTTTCAAATATCGTTACAAACATACTATTCCATAAGTATTGAGATGGTACAATTTACATTATTACAAGTTCTTAAAGAAGATCTTGTGCTGTAACAAATAGATAGATAAAGTGTTTTCATACAGAACACAGTACAATAAAATTTAATAAAAACAAAAAGGCTAAAACAGTAAAAATGTAGAGAGCTAGAGATCAAAATTTGCAAACTATTGGCACGGGTGTAACCAACGACGATTTGGTGATACACTCTAGGCAAAATCATAAAAGGCAGTGCAGCTATCAAAGAAACCACTGTTCTACATGCTTCTGAAAATTAGTTACCGAAAGCGGTTTGGGATTATCGTCTACGATATTTTAATGGCCTTATATATAAATCACCGACGAAACAGTCCTTAGTATTGCAGTATCATATAACGGAACTTGGAATCGTCTTTCAAACCTGGAACTAATTTCGTCGATTTTCTGTATGGAAAGGCCGGAGATTGTGAGGTTACTGTTTTGTGTGTCGTGGTAGCCACACAGTGTCTATACATGTCTTCTATGCGTAACCATTTTAGCTCAAACATTTTTGCTGAAGTTGAGTCATACTTTTTTTTATAATATATAAATCAACAACAATTATTTTGAAACATTCGTAACCAATTTTTGGTGGAAGCATCTAGACATGAGTAGTAAACAGCATTACAATCAGCAATAACAAGAAATATGAAAGATTCACACAGTTTTCTTCGCATTTTATAATTCATAATATGACTGCTTCAATGAAATCGCTTCTTAACGCAGTAGCATTTTTTTCAAAAATAAATAAATAAATTTTTAGATGTATCCACTAGTGGCAAAGAAGCTATTTAGTTCCTGTGTTTCCGAGGTTTTCACGGGTAATGTTGGTAGAAAAAGCATAACAGAATATTTAGAGGTATTTAGTTTCAAATTATTTTAATGAAAGTAAATTATTATTTTATAGTAATCATTGTTAATATTCCGAGCTGCTTGTGAGACGTTAGACGGGGAGAAGGAATTAAATGATTGAGTTTCATCAGCGTAAGCTATGTACAATGGATGAATGAGAAACAAAAATGGAAATCGGACGTATAAACTAAAAAAAGTATTGGTTCAAAAATGGAACCCTGTAGCGTATGATTTTTCTTATAAACCGTTACCCAAAAATAAGGAATTATCAAATTTCAGTGCACCCCTCAAGGAACTTATATAATAAGATCGGTACATGTGTTTCAAAAAAGGTAAAAAACAATATTGTATCTCAAGTCTACCATTGAGAACGCTAAACCGCATAATCCGTTTACTTTCAGAACTAAAAGAATTTTTGGTAAATGTTTAGTTTATGATCCTGGACACACCTACCAGGGTCATGGCGAAACTCGGAGACTCCATCTAAAATCCTCGTACACTTCATTGTGAGATACAGCTAGTATACATGAATAGCAGGTATTTACTTACTGCTTAAAACTGCTTAATATATTAGTATCCCCTCCGCCTAGGTAAAAAAGTCGCCCAAAAGATCAAATAAGCAACGATCCCCAGGCTTGCATTTTATTAACGTTGAACTCGCATAGCAGGTAGCAGCTTATTAGTTTGCTTCAAAGAGGAATTTTAGAGGTACCTGCTGTTTATATCGCTACTATTAATTTTACCTTCATAAATAATTTAGGCAAATGAATGAAAAGATATTGTGTTAAAGAAGCTGGGAGCTAGGTGTTATTATTTCTTGTTGAACAGCTACACTGTAGCATCCGTAGTATTCATTAAATATGTATCTGCACAGAAAAGCAACGTCATGTAAAATGTAGGATCTGAAAACCTATTTCTCTGACGCCAGTTTACAGAAAAGGGGGCATTAAAACTGGATAGTACTCGGTATTTACAAGACTTTTTGGATGGGATAAAATTTTGCATAGCTCCCACAAATTGTTTCTCACAGTTTTGAATGTTCTGGTGATGCTCTCTTTCTCTTTCTCTAATGAGACTCCGAGAGCCAAAGCGTGATCGTTCATCAAGTCAAGCTTGATATTTTCATAGACAGCTTGACTCAACTTGAAGATGAAATTACTTGAAAGGTTAATGCACGACTCGACTTGACTTTTTTATTATTTTACTTGTCTTGGTAGATGGCAAATTGTATCTTTGATGTTCTACTAAAGAGCTTCAGTGATGTTTGTTTGTACAAACGATGAGCCGTAGTTTGTATTTTAATGCCGCGAATACTGCGATCTGAAAAAATGCTTGCAAATAACGTAGCCAAAACAAAGAAACAAGAAATTGAGAGAGATAGTGTTTTTAAATTCCGTAGATTAAAGGACAAAAATGGCAGGTAGAAAAAATCAGGGCTGGCGCAAGATCAACGGCTAATCATCGACATACAAATTAAACGTCTTAAAAAAAAGACAACAACTAATTTTACAAGAACTAATTTCAATGTAAAAACATCTTTAGGTACTGAACATATTGTATAAAAGGCACAACGACGTTTTAGGTTTTTTACATAATACCCATATCGAATAGCATCATACCCGATGACGTTTAGGCGTGGTTAAATGCATGAGAGGTACCAACTCAAACTACTTCACTTCTAGTACAAAATATGCTTTATTTGCATTCAGCCACCCCTTATTTCTGTTTGAAAAAACTGCATTTATTCTCCGAGATCCAGTTATGAAGCACGGTATGCGTGACGGATACGCGTCATACTAGGATTTTCCGGGGATATGAAGGCAAACTTCCCCTTGACAGCCCCCAACCGCAGCTCTGAGCCGGCCTCGTTTGTCGCGGATTTACTTTTTTACATAGCTAAATGCATTCCTTTCCAGGAAAATCGCTGACCGGAAAATTTCGGGATGGCGTTACGTGATTCAGGGTATTAAAACGTTATTTTCTTTATGTTTCAATCCAGCTTGTATCAGATGCATACTTTGGCCGCAACATTGAACTTCAAAGGGGCGCTTAAATATATACAGTATGTTGTGACGAGCCTAAGGGCACTCGATATAATGTCATTAAAAGTCGGTAAAATGTCAATTTATGTACGAAATGGTCGCTAGTCGTTTACTTGCTGTCAGCGCCACCTACGGGGGAATGGTCAACGACAATGTTGCATAAGATGCTGTAACTAACATTTCCTCAGCAAGCTTTGTGGGTTTGGAGCTGCTGAGAATCTATACTTCTGAAAAAGGTGTGACGAAGGAAATATGTTCGAGTATTAAGTTTGCAGCCGAATGCTGGTGTGTATTGGCCTGCATGCGCAATCAGTGTAACTTGATCATGTGAGGGAATTATCATTGAATATGCTGTCCATGTATGTCTATTTGGTAGAACATTTATCCTTTGTCCTGTCTGAAGAGGCTAACGTATTTTTCAAGTTACAAATAAAATTTTCAGTATCTCATATTTCGCAAATGATTTGGTATTTTCTACTTGATATAACGTTACATGAATATTTCTGAAATACATTCTTAGTATATAAAGAAATGGAATATTCTGTCCGCTTGAGAAGAATATATTAGAAAAAATATTCCTAATCGTTTTTAAATGGTATTTTTTGAATATTTACGGAGCACCCCACTATTTGTCTCTAGCCTATTTTCTCACCTGTTAGCCACCAACAAGGGACTCTCTTTTTTTACCTCTCAGCATGTGTGAAAGCACAATGGATATAAAGATCACTCAAAGTTCGTTTTTTGGCGTTTCAGAAACTCTCGTTCGTTTAAAGAAAAATATATGTGTACTCTTCGTCCGCGTCTAGCTGCATTGCCGACAGGGAGTCGCATGACAAATTTGACTCGTGTGGTTCAGCAATGTTGCCAGATGGTCGATACTTAGGACAGGCAAAAAAATAGCGTTAGCATTATCAAATGGTTAGGGACTGTTTAGTATGGACTAGTTGTACATGGGCCTGTTTGACTGATTTGGCGGCCTTTGACAGGTATGAAGGCTTATTCCTGCTAGTTTTCAAATTCTCTCTAAGAACCTATCCTCTCTTTTCTGTGTATGGAGTGTACGTAGTTGTCGACATATTGAATGTTTCGTTTCGAGCTGTTTTATATTAAATGTAGTTCGTCAGGTGGATGTTAAAATCATATCAAAAATCATATACAACACCGACGTCAAAATAACTGTATGTTGAAGAAATATTGATGGAAAAAGGCATAAACTCAATGTTTATGGAACATCAAAACAGCAGTTGCGACATTTCTCTATAGGTGGCGATCGCGATCGCTGTCGTACAGGCCTCAAATTACTGAATGCTCTGGTTTTCCCATCCAACCAATTTACGAATCACAAATCCCAGAAGAGGCTTGGTTCGCAACACTGCTTGAGGAGCTGTTGTTCCTACTATATTGTGCTCTATCCTTTTTCATGTGACTTCTGTATATACCAGAAGATTCATCTGCGTGTGAGACACTTAATCGTCCTAAAACAAAACCCTTTGTGAAAGTCAAACCGCGCCTACTCCCCTTTTCTGACTCTCTTTCAGTCAGATGCACAAGCGCATGGACATGAATACCGGTTTGGATGTAACATCAACCGCGCCTTATTTTTGAACTCGGTTGGAGGGGTGTATACACGCATTTCAAAAGATAAAGATAGTAAAGCAAAGCGAATATTTTTGCATTTTAAAATCATCGGCGGAGCAGAAATGTATAGATTCTAGGGTTGGATTCCTGGGTTCTTCAAAAGAGAAAGCATTTTCAAGCCGTTCAGCGAATATGACGTCGTTTGCACTTTTGTTCGATGTGCTAATTTTATTATTGTCTTATTATTATTAATGAAAGCAAAAAGCTACAAGCCATCATCTACGATGGGTCACAAAACAACTCAGAAGCCGTCCCTGTCGTTTAGGTGTTACAATGTGCCCATGTGGAAAGTCGCATTCAACCACAGGCTATAATGGAACACTGTCCATTCGGCATTCATATCCGAAATAATAGATTTTTGCATTAGTTGCACACGAACCATCCGATTAATGATACTATTACAATGATCAGGCTGGATATCGATTAAATTGGCGCAAGCCAATAGCTGCGCTCTAAATGATTCATTCTATCTGTGTGGCATTGGCTTCCGATTGTCATCTAGCGTAGTCTTAATGTAACGTATGAAATTTAACTTGTGTTCATCTCGCTGATAAATCTGAATAAAGAATGAAGATTTACTAATGATTGATGATGTAGCTTGAAAAAAGGCCGTCGAGGTTACCGAAACGTTAGTAAATCTACTTTCTACATCTGCGGTTTTATTCATGACATATATAGTTTACTATGCTTAATTGATTCCTTCATACTTTAGTATATCACATACTATGTCGATAATCCTCCGTGTTTGTCTGGCCACATAGTATGTACAGGGTGGCCAAACACGTGACGTCATAAAAAAAATTAGATTCCCCACATCGAGAGGAACCCAAATCACCCCCATATATATGGTCCGATTTTGTTTAGTTTAGGAGTTATGATTTTTTTTTCGGAATTTTCGAGAATTTTTGAGTTCTGTGTTTATTTTTACCATAACTTCGTTAATAATTGTGATAAATGCCTACTTTTTTCACGATTATGTTGCTAAGACCTAAGGCTTAACTATCATATAATCATTCAGGTCATGTAACTAATACTACTTTTTAATTTTTTTCAAAATCTTCGAACATAACAAAAAAGTAAAAAAGTGCAACAACTTTGAACGTTTATAAAAAATTGAAAAAAACATGTTCTTACTATTCGTAAGTATCTTAAAAACTTCCTTACGGTATCAGCTATTTACCGTAAAAATTTCATCAACCTAGCTTTACTACATGCTACCGTAATTGTGGCTCGAATAGAACCGAACCCAAAATTGGATAACCCTCTGCTCAATAGAAATTGTTAGTTTCGGAAAAAAAAATTGCAAAAACCACAAAAACACGTTTGATTTTTACTGAACAGCAGATTATTATTCATTTATGTTATTTACAAGAGGTTTTCAAAATGTCTGCCTCTAACAGAAATGCACAGCGTACACCTACGTATGAAATTTTGTTTTAAATCTCTAAATGCTTGTGTGTTGTTTTTCAACACATGTGTCGCTTCTTGAATTTTGTTCCTCAATGAATTTTCATTTGCACATTCTTCGGCGAATGTTATGTCTTTAAAATATCCCCAAACAAAAAATCAATGGGGTTGAGGTCAGGGGAGCGTGGAGGCCATCGTATCGGTCCGTTTCGTCCGATCCATCTGTCTGGGAACCTTTCGTTTAAGTAGTTTCGCACGATCGTTGCGTTGTGGCTTGGTGCACCATCATTCTGGAACACCATGTTCCGTCTGGCTTCCAGGCTTGAATCTTCCAGCAATAATGGTAGGCTATTTTCAAGGAAGCTTTTGTAGGCTACCGAATCCAACCTTGACGGCAGTTCAAATGGACCGATAAATTCCATATTGAATATTCCTGACCACATGTTCACACTAAACGGTGTTGAAATGTCGACGGCCTTGAGTGGTGGGGGTTTTCAACAGCCCAAGTATGTAAATTATGGATATTGAATATCCCTGTTCTTTCAAAACGTGACTCGTCAGTCCATAAAATTTTATCAAAAAAATCGGGATCCTCTCGTTGTCTTCGCAGCATTGTCTCGCAGAAATCCACTCTTAACTGGTAATCTGAAGGCATCAACGCTTGAACTCTTTGAACATGATAGGCATGATAACCTTCTTCATGAAGAATATTTTGTATCGATGTTCTTGGTATTCTAAGGTTTTGTGCCATAGATCTCGTACTCGTTGAGGGATTCCGGCTAATTTCTTCAAGTACTACTTCTCTGCGATCCGGATCAGCTGTAGGATATCCTTCATTGCTTCCTCGTCTTGGAATGCGGCCTGCCATGAAAGTGTTATGTGTGTTAATAAAAACACGGTGGTCTGGGTAATGCTCAGGTTGTGGTCCGCCTCGGCGTATAAGTTGTTCCCGGTACAGCTGAGCTGCTAAAGCGCCGTTGCCTTGAGCAACGCCATAATAATAATGCATTTCTGCATAGAATGCTGCAATAATTTACATACTTGGGCTGTTGAAAACCCCCACCACTCAAGGCCGTCGACATTTCAACACCGTTTTAGTGTGAACATGTGGTCAGGAATATTCAATATGGAATTTATCGGTCCATTTGAACTGCCGTCAAGGTTGGATTCGGTAGCCTACAAAAGCTTCCTTGAAAATAGCCTACCATTATTGCTGGAAGATTCAAGCCTGGAAGCCAGACGGAACATGGTGTTCCAGAATGATGGTGCACCATGCCACAACGCAACGATCGTGCGAAACTACTTAAACGAAAGGTTCCCAGACAGATGGATCGGACGAAACGGACCGATACGATGGCCTCCACGCTCCCCTGACCTCAACCCCATTGATTTTTTTGTTTGGGGATATTTTAAAGACATAACATTCGCCCAAGAATGTGCAAATGAAATTCATTGAGGAACAAAATTCAAGAAGCGACACATGTGTTGAAAAACAACACACAAGCATTTAGAGATTTAAAACAAAATTTCATACGTAGGTGTACACTGTGCATTTCTGTTAGAGGCAGACATTTTGAAAACCTCTTGTAAATAACATAAATGAATAATAATCTGCTGTTCAGTAAAAATCAAACGTGTTTTTGTGGTTTTTGCAATTTTTTTTTTCCGAAAGTAACAATTTCTATTGAGCAGAGGGTTATCCAATTTTGGGTTCGGTTCTATTTGAGCCACAATTACGGTAGCATGTAGTAAAGCTAGGTTGATGAAATTTTTACGGTAAATAGCTGATACCGTAAGGAAGTTTTTAAGATACTTACGAATAGTAAGAACATGTTTTTTCAATTTTTTATAAACGTTCAAAGTTGTTGCACTTTTTTACTTTTTTGTTATGTTCGAAGATTTTGAAAAAAATTAAAAGTAGTATTAGTTACATGACTTGAATGATTATATGATAGTTAAGCCTTAGGTCTTAGCTACATAATCGTGAAAAAAGCAGGCATTTATCACAATTATTAACGAAGTTATGGTAAAAATAAGCACAGAACTCAAAAATTCTCGAAAAATCCGAAAAATAATCATAACTCCTAAACTAAACAAAATCGGACCATATATATGGGGGGTGATTTGGGTTCCTCTCGATGTGGGGAATCTAATTTTTTTTTTATGACGTCACGTGTTTGGCCACCCTGTATATTTGAAATTCTTCCTCACACGGTGACCTTTTTCAGTACATGATACTCTTGACAATATTTCTGTCTTACACGTGACACTATATTTGTTTGTTTTTTTTAAGGATTCTGTATTTCTAGGAATGACTTTGGTTTTGCAATTTGAATGAGCAGAGCATATTGATTCCGCGTGTAAGAAGCTTGGAAGGAGTATGTATCTAATGTGATAGAGAGTATGCTGAATCAGACTTTTACTATGCGTGCTTACACGCTATGTGCTTTTTATGGCATTATTGTGTAGAAATATGCTAGTGACATCTCTAGACCGTTTGTTTACAAAAATGAATTCACCTAATTTATCCTTTGCATCGCTCAAAAATTCACTTCAAATTCGTTCTTACAGATTAAACGACTGCGAAAATGTATATGAGGCATCTGGACTCGAATGCTGCATTCATTTTGAATTCGTCCTTCCAAACATAAATGACATGGGGCTGGGCACGGCTTATTTGGAAAATGACTTTGGTATGTTCGTGGACCGACCTTCAAATGCCTCGGTAGAGACAAACTAAACACAGATTTGTAATCAGCGACCCATGAAATAAAACTATTTTGAAAATCATATAAATATCTTAGAAATTGTATTCTTTGCCAGCTTTTTGGTGCTCTAGGCCACTGTGTGTCGCAAAAATTATAGGAAAAAATTACATATTTCTTGGCCTACTATTAATTCCTCACCCTTATGACACCGCCGTCTTTTTTATGTTTATTTTGAGCTTTTCTGAAGGAATGATACTGTATCCTTGTACCACTGGACTACCATCATAACATTTCCCACAAATACTCAATATTCTTCATAACATTTTTCGAGGCGTATTAACATTCACGTCTTTCTCTTTCCAGTCCATAACCTGTGTTCACTGAGGCGTGCCGGGAAGGAAATCTGTAGAAAGAAAAGCCGGCTGGAAGGTTTTCAGTTGTATAACTCCGGAAAACTCCGCATATGACGCGTATAGCAGTCACGCATGCGGCGCCTCCCAAGTAGATACTTCCGAATGAATACTGAAAATCGAGGGAAACTCTTGATTCGAACGGAAGACTTTTGGCCCTTTTTTGCCATCAAAGTCAGCTTTCTTGCTTTTACAATATTCTTTATTTCCTGTGTACTAGGGTATCAGTTTTTAATGATTGGAATATCCTCTCTATGCTTGAGCTATCATGGTTTGGCTCTGATGTGATTATAGCATCCGCTTCAGACGTGACATTATTGGAGGAAACGGCAGTGCATAGATCCTTAGTGAGGATTGTTTGCTGATTATCTGTGTTGATGACAATTTCCCTGGTTTCTTGACTCAAACATACTTTACTTGAGATGTAGGCTTGCGAAGATGGAAATTAGTTGCGCATTCACTTTTTCTATTCATTCTGGAAATTACATATGCATATTTGCTGAACCTTAAAGATTCCAAAGATAAAAACAGGAATTCCCTGGTTGGTGAAGGATATTACAACTAACTAATAACCTGTCTGGCCAGCACATTTAGTAATATTTTCTCCCATAGTAAATATCACATGCAGACACTTCACCACACCACCATCCAGATCTTGCTACTCTGCTACTCAACCAATTTTCTTTCTTTCACATCTCCTCAGAGATACATACTCTACGAACTATCTCGGCATTCTGCAACCAACAAACCACACTGCGGACTGAGTTGCAGCATGATCATTGAGTCATTCCTCCATAGGTGAGGCTATGGTTGACACTCACAGCGAACAATAGCGGAATGAACTACTTGTACACTAGCAGCTATCTATTCACCAATGAAATATTGAAGCAGTTGTTGAGAAGCGTATTAAAAGAACACTTCGATAATTTGATCCTCTATTGACTTCAACAGGCTTATCTTTAGACTACATATACCTCAGCCGTAAACGAAAAATACTCAAATAATCAAAATTTGTTAAGCAGACTGCATCATCGTTGAGGCTTTCATCTGCTCTAAAATGTTTCTATCAGTTTCTCAAAATTGGAGGAAATTGCTTGTTTGGACATTAAATTAAAATTGTATAATAGTATAAGTATTGATCTTATCTATTGTATATTTGCGCGGCATTTGGTGTTTTTATTGAGCCCCTCACATCAGCGAGTCTGGTCGACCCAGGGCAAACACGCCCAAGTCACAGTCGTGACAGTATTATAAAAAATTTTCAAAGCCACTTTGGTTTTGGCTTGGGCGCCACAAAATACGACGGTACTGGTTTTCTGACACACCTTTAAAGCATTAATTTTTGGTAAGGATCATGTCACGTGTCAATTTAGTGCTGATACTTACGAGTGACTTGTGCAGGAGTATTATGTAAAAAAAATAAAAAACGACTAGGCAGTTCTTAGCGTCCAAATAGTTCATTCCATGTTTGCTCCCGATGAGGCGCTGTGACCATAAATAATCGAAAGCGTCCACCTATGGAGGAATGACTCAACGACACGACACGCTCAAGCATGCATTGTTGGTTGCAGAAACCCAAGTAGTATTTATCACTGAAACGATGTGAACGAAAGAAAGCTGGTTGAGTAGCAAGGCCGCATATGGATGATTATGTCTATAAAATCAGTGATATGTTATTTGGTATGTGAGAAAATTATTACCGAACATGCGGTCAATGAAGGATATCGATTAGCTGTGACCGACGGTTATTTATATGTTGTCCTTTCTAAAAACAGGTTATGTTCAAAACTGTGAATTCAGATTTTTCCTGTTTTCAAAAACTTTGAGGAGAATTACAGGACATTACCACCACGCCCGCGTTGTGTGTAATTACTGTTAGCATGTCTATAACTTGTAATTCTACAGTGTATATTAAATATAATTGCAATATGTGACAGTATGTAACATATAATGTATAAATATAAGATTCTACAAAACCTATGTTGTGTCAAAAAAAAAAATATCAAAAAGACAAAATTCGGCCTCACGACGCCTTGGAATGTCACTTACGTACCTACGCTATTTTCCCATCTTCACCATGTTAGCGACTTGCTGTGAGATGTCGTAAAGAGAGAGCTTTAGATGCTGCCACACCATCCATACCATCATCGTACATTGGCTGTCAGCGGTGAACCTTTAAGCTCCCATGCGGTAGTTTATGGTCGCTATGGGATTCACCGGCGATTATATCTCGCAAGTAGTGCGGCTCGGATGGATCCGCCATCGAAACGTGATGCATGGAGTGTGGCGAAAGTTAGGCAAAGTTTCGATTGCAACCCTCTCTTGAACTGCAGTTTGATGTTATGAAGATTATCGGTAGATGAGCTATGTAATATTATTTACATGAGTTTGCATACTGCTAACGACGCGTCGGTAGCTTTAATCATCATTATGTGCAAAAAGATTAAGTTTGATAAACAAGGTTCGGCACTATAAGACCAGCAGTGACGTACGTCTAAACGGTTTGGTTTTTATTGCCAAAACACAAGGTCGAGCAATTACGCAAACACAAACGGCCGCGCACTGTAATCAAAATGAATTCATATATTAGAACAATAAATAAATACATTTTCAAAACCTCATAAAAGCCAAATATTTCTGGGCCGTATCAAAATTTATCAAGTGATTTTA
>CAVLJG010000010.1:57813947-58058776 GCA_963669975.1 Acanthoscelides obtectus | reverse complement strand
AAGACATGTTCATCACACTGTTGGAGTTATGGTTTGGGTGTAGTTATGGCAGGTATATCTTCATCAGAGGTAACATGAACGCGCAGCGTTATATCCACGAAGGTCTAGAACCCCATCTTTTACCCTATCTTGACACCCTGGCAGATCCAGCTTTCCAACAAGATAATGCCCGACCACATGTTGCAAGAGTCACAATAATGATGTCACATTGTTACCATGGCCACCAAGGTCTCCCGACTTATCCCCAATTGAGCACGTGTGGGATATGATGGGTAGGAGACTGCTCAATTTGCAACGTCCTCCTCAGACTCTAGAAGCACTTCGAGAGGAGTTGGTGGTTGCCTGGAATGAGATACCACAGGAGGACATTGACCACCTGATCAGAAGCATGCCTAGGCGCGTTGGAGAATGCGCAGCACATCAGGGTGCATCCACACATTATTAAAGGTCAAAAGGGCTTTCAAGCAGTGCAATAATTTTGAAATTTTTATCATTTACTTATTATGCTTCATTAATAAAACCATTTAAACTGGGTGTTCGGATTTATATGTCACTTAGTATATTATACTTTTCGGGGGTCTATGAATAACGTCACGTGTCAAGTAAATTGACTCATTTCAATGGATTTGACCTTGTAGAGCAAAATAATTCCATGATTGTCTGGCCGCTGAATGATGCCACATATGTTCGAATTACCTTTCACTAACGTTACAGCGCAGGGGGCCTTTTGCAATGTACATATGACAGTTACAACATATTTCACTTTTATATGTCTTCCAGGTGACATCTTATTAGTTTTTACTTTCCTTCGTTACTATATGGTGTCATACGACAAGCATGGATCATAAAAAAGTTTCAGGTGTTAGACTGTGGGACAAAACTTCCAATTTCTCCAGTCGTTGTCACAATTGAATCAAACTCTGTATACCAGAACTAGATAATAACCATAACAAGAACCGGGTATTACCTTAGATATGACTTTGGACACCCGTGAGTCCCAGCGTGAAACTAACAATTGAATTCAGAACCTCCGCACTCGATTCGCCTGGAAATTTTCTCAGAAGATATTTAAAAGTATTATAAGACTCTGAAGAGCATAATTTACAATTAAAAGAAAAATCCATTTGTGGTGATGTGACCATAAGAAAAGGGATTCAACAGGTTGACTCAGCACTTCTCACGTAATGCCATCAGTTCCAAAAGCATTATTTGACATGAGTTAAGCCCTCTTAGATTGCATTACGAACATTTAATACAAAACAACCCAATGGATCAAGTGAGTTAAATAGGCCCAAGCAATTATCCAACGGTCCCCAGGCACTGCGCCACCTCCAGGTGTTAGGCTGCCTCTTAAGATTTGCATGTTTGCAATATTCGTGCGCAACATGTTCAAGTTTTTTCAAGATTTGACTCCGAGAAAATTTGCCACATAATATCCTAAAACATGTTTGGGGCTCTTACTTACTCATGGCATACAAAAGTCTCCTTTTGCCAATGTTTAACTGGCCCCTTAAGAAAGCTTCTTCATTTAAGCCGATGTACTAGCGGTCGACGCTGCAATATAAGGGACTCAGGCCCAGCTCCCTATGTGACAAGATCTTCTCTTTGTTTAAGAAGTGCGTAAAGTTGAACGGGTTCTAAGCGCATAAGTATATCAACCCAAAAATATTCATATACCTGATAACCCTGCAATCTCCTCAGCCCCAATTTCTTAACGTCAAGAAAAAGTTCCGAAAGTAGGCAGGTTTTTTTTGTTTTTTCCTCGTGGCTCCGCCGTTACTGAACCAATCTTCCTAAACTATAAAGCTTTTCCAACTCAATGATGGCAGTAACATCTTGTGAAACTTTCATTGGAATCTAAACAGTACTTTACACATTATAGAAGGTGCCAAGGATTCGCAGACAGACAAGCAGACCGATGAATGGTTTTCTGTAATCAAATATACACAATACCTTAGTTATCACCGAAGTATCTCTGACATCAAATGATGCTGTTGCTGCTATTAACGTGACCCATTGTGGAATGTCATATTTGATGGCACATCTGTGCCTTGGTAGATAACGCGATTAGTGCTGGTTTATAATGTTTTTTTGACTCAAGGATAGCAGCAACCCCTTGTGAAACTTTCATTGGAATCTGAACGGTACGTTTCAAGTTATAGAGATACGCTGACAGACGGACAGACCGACAGACTGAAAGACAGACAGACGGAAATGGTAATTTCTGAACCGCTTGGCTCCTTCGATCAAATGTCACATAATCTTCGTGGAAATCAGAGATTTGAAAATTATCCGTTAGAGAACCTAAAAATACTAATGTTATAGGAATCTGAAGTGCGCATCTTCAATGCCTACTAGCCATTATTACCAGTGAACTAAAGTGTTGCTTGCTATGATAGCTTAACGATAGGTAGTTTAAAGCTCATCTTAATCAGTGTAGCTGTTTCGAAGATTACGAGAGTAAGAAGATGCCAACAAGGAGATCAATATTACAACAGATAGGCCGATGGAAACAGGTGACATCGACTTCTATAATATAATCAACGAAATCTGGAAGTCTGATGTTCTAAAATCACTTCTGTCGCCTTTTCAGTCCGGTGTAGACACACACATCACCCCTAATTTCCTTGATGCGAACCAGCCGTAACAACAGGACAACATTGGCACACAGCCTAAGAGCCTCAATGCGAGTGTACCCTTCCTCAGAAACCGATCTTACGATATTATATTTCATGAAACAAAGGCAGTAACGTCATATAAAATCCAATTAAAGTTGACCTCCAGAAAAATAAAACTTTAGCGCTCTTCCAAGTAGATTTATGGTTTTGAACAAGAAGCGGCACTTGCTACCGGCTAGTGTATCCGTCGTAAAGTTCCATCGGCAGTCTTATCAACAATTCAATTACGGAGCTTTTCTGGTCGCGACGTGGGATAACATAGAGCAATGGGTACTCGACTTGAGTTATGTATGACGACACGGATTCAGTGATATTTGGAATGCATCAACGAAATAGCATCATACATACTATGTGTCCTGACTACGGTACGGAAGCTGCAAAGGGCGATTTGTTGGGTTGAAAAAATTTCAAAAGGTATATAACAACAAGTAGGAAAATAATGGGCAAATCGCAAAAAGGAGGAAAGTGGATTCGAGCATACGTGCATTCATTTCGGGCTGATGAAGCCAACCAGCAGAAATACGTATCGTTCGGGTTACCTATCCTATTTCTGCTCGAATCCACTTTCCTCCTTTTTGCGGATTTTGCCCATTATTTTCCTACTTGTTGTTATATATATATAGGTGAAAATTAAAGCTTCCGCCTTTTGTTGGGTACTTCGACAAAATTTAAGCAAGGAGGACTCTTTATACTTTTTTTAATCTCTCTAGCTTTCAATGATCATCAGGAGCTGTAATTACATTGATAAAAGTAGCAACAATTGTGTAAAGTGAATTTAAATTAACTTACAGTAGTATGTGAGGATGTTGCTAAATGTTATTTACGTTAAGGATGAGGGAAACACCCAGTAACATGGTGAAAGCTGGATACATGGTACAATGGTCAAAATTATACAAACTACACACAGCTGTATGACAAATTAAAAAAGATCAAAATATTTAAAACGAAAGTTAAGCATTACATCGTGAAGCGACTTGATGATTGCACAAAATGGTGCGCATAGAATCATGAGTAGGATGAACCCTTTGACAGATGGCCGAAGGTTCGCAGTGCCCGTATAGAATGATGGAACAAAAATTCTTCTGTAAGGCGTGTGCTACGTTGCCAAATCACTTCAGATGGTGTGACTTTCAAGATATGTTGGGTAAGAACTTGTCAACCCGACCAGAGGTAGTTGAATTAACTATATTATTATGAGATGGGCAATGGAATTAACAGTTATTATTTAATTATGAGAAAACAATTATTAAAATTTGAATGGCATGGTATTTTTTGGTGGAATAGACCAAAAAGGCAGATTCCATTTATGGTTGTGAAGAGTCAAAATTTGGAGAGATGTGTAAGTGCTCCAACTTTTCGCAGTTTATGGTATCCTTCAACCATGTTAGGTAATGCGAACGAAATTCAAAGCTTGACCACATATGATTGGGAAGCAAAACTTGATAGCGCACGATTGATTGAAATTGATGTCAATCAACACAACAGAAAAACTGTTTTAATATAGTTATGGTATCGATCCTGTGGAACGTCGAATTTTGGAATGCCATCCTACTTTGACATTAATTGACATTCAGCTTCATATCGGCCATTTTCCTGCTAAAGCCTTGGTTGAAAAAGTGTATCGTCCCTTCATTTGCCTTCTAAATTTTGGGACATTGGGCCCCAATTCACCAGTTTATGGAGCAGTACCCTTTTTGTACCTACCTCAACTTTTGTAGCTTGTTTTTCTTTGTTGTTTGGTGCTACTCCGTCCATTTTTATGAGATTTCAATCTCTTCGGAGTAAAAGGCATTGAGGAAATGGACCAACCTAGATTGAACAGAAATTTCTTTTGGTCATTTCCCCCTGGAAGTGTACTGACAGCATCATTTGCCTCAGCCAACAATAACCGAATCTACACCTTCTCATTATTAAACTTAACGTAATATGGCGGACACTTAAAGGTTACAGACTTTTGCAGCTTTGACAGAGGACAACTGTTTGACTTTCATCAACAGAAACACCACGGACTAGAAGCTCATGAAATAACATTTTTTTCTTAAGGTTGCCCACAAACAACACCAACGAGGAAAAAGGAAACGCAACCCAACCAATATCAAGTAATACAACACTGATAAACACAGGATTTGTGACATGACAATTTTTGAGTATACCTTATGCATTTTGAGACCCTTAAATCAAATCTAAAACAGAATTTTTCTATCACCCAAAGATATTCGGTAACATGAATTACCATATGTAACATCTCATATTACTGTACTTCTCGGAGTTTATGCGATGACGCACATGTATAATGTCAAGACCTGCCAATTCCTGTTTATTATATGCGAGCTCTACGTTTAGAGAGCATACTGCGTTTATTAGTAGACTAATAGCAACCGAGTCAGTTAAGTTTTCTGTGTTGAAGAGTACTGAGATGTTCTGAGTACTGTGAATTTTTGTTTAAAACGGTGTGTTGTTTTTAGTTTATTGTGATCGAGAATAGCTTTATGGACAATGCCTAGAAATTGTGTTAATAGTGCGAACAGTTTTTGTTATGTATGAGGAGAGCTAACTTTTAAATCCCAAAAACGTAATTTTACTCTCCTTGTGTTGAAAGCATACGAACTTTATTTTGGAATTAAAGTTGCCGACCAAGATAAACTGTGGGTCCCTCATATATGTTATAAGACTTGTGTAATGTTGTTAACAGGTTTGTTAAGGCGACAATGCTAAAATGCGGTACCTATAGTTGGGAGAGAACCGAGAGACCATACTACTGATTGCTATTTTTGCCTCACAAATATTAAAGGTATTGGACCAAAATCGAAACATAGTGTTAAGTATTTTAATTTACCATCAGCTTTGCGGTCCGTTAGGCATAGTGATGAAATTTCTCTCCTAGTTCCACCAGAATCTAGGTCTTTGCATAAAGAAGTCGAATCCACCGGTCCTGAAAGTGATGGTACAGAAAGCGTAAAAATTTCCGATCCTTCGTTTGACATGCCAGGATGTTCAACAGCACCGCATTTGACCACACAGGGCGAACTGAATGACATAGTTCGAGAATTAAATCTGTCAAAATCCTAGTCAAAACTTTTAGCGTCAAGACTAAAAGGATGGAATCTTCTCCACGGTAATGTTAACATTACTTTTTACCGAAAACGGCAACAAGACCTCACACACTGTTTCCGTCAAGATAGGGAGTTGATATATTGCTCCGATGTCAACAACTTGTTTGACGCGCTAGGACAAAAGCATGATCCAAATGATTGGCGCCTGTTCATTGATTCCTCTAAGCTTAGTTTAAAAGGGGTATTGGTACACAACGGTAATAGATATCCGTTATATTGAATATGGTTGGGTAATATGTGCAGTTTTAAAGGTAATAGCCCCTCTTTTTGGAATGCAACTGGGATATACCAAATATTGTTGTTTTCGTTGTGAACGGGACGGTCGTGTGCAGATCATCATTGTGAACAGCAGGAGTGGCCACTATGTCAGGTATTAACTCCGGGCCTCAAAAACATTGCTCACGAACCACGAGTTGATCCCAAAAATGTGTTACTTCCACCTTTGCATATTAACCCATTAACGCCCAAGTTAAGTTTGAACATGGAAAACGGATATTACGTATATAAGTTAGGTTATTAGGACTAAAATAAAAACTGAAGATCATAAAACTATATATATTTTATTATTTTTTCCAAAAAAATATCTGTACTCATTTGAGTACAGTGGGCGAAACCGTTTATTTTATTTGATATAACTTGAAGCATGCACGTTCAATACATGGTGTTGACGAACCCTTGAATGGCATACTGCACATCGTAATTGCTTCTCTAGCTTCTCAGGAAAATGTCCAAATTTATGAAGGTTTTCATTTCTTCTTTGGTGGTGATGAAATTGTGCCGATTATTTTGAGATGCATAGATATATGATCGACAATATGTTGCAAAACCGTATCATCAAAGAAAAGTTTAAATAGCTTAGGATTTAAATCCTTTATCTCTTCCGCTAGTTTATCCCTATTGGCATTCATTTCACATAACGGTGGCGGCTCAGACCAAATGGAATATTTAGGATTGCATTTCTCTCAGTCCAAGTCATCGCGTTCAGATTCATTTATTTTTATACGTTTCCCCACTTCACTCAAGGCTCTTCATCGCTGCTGTAGAACTTGTCATTAGCTGAACTTGGCGAAACAGCTATAAACGACCAGAAACATCTTGTGGCATTCCATTTGCCATTAGTTGGTTTTCGTCCAATTCCTCCTCGGCAGTCAAAATAATGTGCGTCTGGAGGCAAGACCACAATATCATCGTTATATTTTAAATCATCTAGATCTAGAGCATCAGGCAAAAATTGTAATACCCCTATGTTTTAACAAGATCATCTAAAAAAAAAAATAGCATTAGTCGAATGATAACGAATTTGCCCAGTGTACTCATTTGAGTTCAGTCAAACTTGAACATACATTCCAATTACATCAAATCAGTTAAAATAATGTATGCCCAACAAATCAATCAAACAACCTTACATATACATAATATAAAAGGTTTAGCTTATTAGATGGTCACCTCAATGAAAAAAATATGTAAAAGCCGAACTTACCTTAGATCAAATAAGCAAAAGCTTCTAATACTGTAAACAACGTCACACTCACAGAATTTATGAAAAATGGCTCTTGCGCCCTATCACATGTACCATCTACAAATGTTTATAAAAGGTAGTATTTCTGTGGTGGACTCAGGGATGGCTCTGATAGGAACAAACACGAGTATACTCGCTTGAGTACAGCGGGCGTTGATGGGTTAAGTTGGGACTGATGAAAAATTTTGTGAAGCTATGGATCGAAATGGAAGAGAGTTTCTGAATCTAAAACAAACATTTCCGAGACTTACTGAGGCAAAAATTAAACAGGGCATATCTGTGGGTCCACAAATATGGAAAATCATGAAGGATGGTATATTTGACAGTGCCCTAAATGAAACTGAACTACGAGCTTGGAATGCTTTTAAATCGGTTACTGCAAACTTCTTACGCAATGTGAAGGCAGACAGTTATATGTATAGATATTGTGAGTGAACTAATTATTAATGCTTATAAAGGAACATGTCTCTAAAAATTCACTTTTTGGATTCTCATCTCGATTTATTTCCGGAAAATTTAGGTGCGGTAAGTGATGAACATGGTGAACGGTTCCACCAAGACATTTTTTGCTATGGAAGAACGGTATCAAGTCAAATGGAGTGTCAATTTGCTTGCTAATTATTGCTGGACATTGTTAAGAGACACTTCAGGAGTAACATATCGCCGTAAAACATCGACAACAACATTCTAAGATTAATTTTTATTCGAGTGTTTATTGGTACTCTTACACGCATATCCTTATATTTTACGAGTATAAGCAGCAAATAAAATGCCTTAATGCAAGAAAAACCGTCGGTGATAGAAAAAATTGTTTGCTATTTCCGGCTTTTTGGGTACGTTTTACATAATAACCACCTTGTTTCGTCCATGTCACAAAGAATTATTTTAATTTTGTTCACCAGTTTATTTAATAACGGCACCAACCCTTGTAGTATCGATAAAAGGTCAATAATAAAGTTAGAAAGTCTGTTCAAAGGTTTCAATAAATTTTAAAAAGTCTGTTCAAAATATTCAACTGATGGGCCCCACATTGGGTGCCACGAAATTTACCACGCCTTTAATAAGTAAAGGAAAATGGGGGTTTATGTCCTCTTTCAATTATTAAAACATTATAAATAAAATCAAATGGTCAGTCAATGCAAGACAGCTGTCTAGTGGCATGCAAATTCAGGTCCTAGCTCGATAAAGCGGGGAGTAGGGGACTTAAGAGTGCAGTGACTCAAGACGGATTAAGCCACAAATCGCCCGATTGCCAATCATGGTGCGATAACGACATTTGGAGGAAATAACTTTCAAAGCCTTTTTTCATCGACAATAAGCATGGCATCAAAAAGTTGACTGTTCCCTTATTTTCTTGATTTAGAAAAATGTGCCTATAAATAAATCACCTCTTATAGAAAAAAATACTCCACACAATGCGTAACATGCAATTTCGAAATTGCACATGAAACGAATTACTTGCATTTTGTTCTGCATAGCAAATGTTAATTGGCTTGTAGTATTAGCTTAATGAAATAATCTCAGCAGCTGAACACACAAAATGCAGCAATAATTGTACATTTCCACAAATATGCTGGCATAAATAGAAACAAAGAGAATTACCAAACCAATTTTCCCGCAAGTACAAGAACTGGGAACCGCCTAGTCTTTGGGCAGTAAAACGGAAAACCAAGTACTCCATTATTCCCTTTTTATGCAAAGTGCTGTAACAATCAAAAGGAATATCTGGTGCGAGGATCTTGTATACGGAGCGGATTACGAAATGAAAATGCAAAAGGGGAGCTATAAAGTTCCAAATACACGAGACCGTCGAGCACAGGGGAGAATATTAGGGAAAAGGAAGAACATCGAGTCTTAATTGTGTGATGATAAAGATAAAGGAAGACACTGTTGTACCAGCATTTTCTAGGCAACAAGTGATCTGAATCAGCTGAGTTACGACTTAGCTATAGTAGTAAGACCCGCCGTTTTTATGGATGGAGGTATTCCAACGGAATTTATATCGCCCAGTCCTAATCAAAAGTGTCAATGAACACGTAAATTTAGATACTGTTTTTTAGTTTTATATGCCATTTAAAAGGCTGCTAAATGGTAGAAATATGGAAAGAACGGAGCACGGTCATCTGGACTGATGTAAAACTTCCAAAAACTTCGTACATAGTGTAGTTATACCTTACAGTTCAAGTAAAGGGTTTTCCAATAAGGACTTGACAGCTTTCTTTTTAATTAAAACGCAAACCATTTGAAATATCTCGAAAATTTTATTATTCGATTGAAGTATACTCAAAACATTTATGTATGTATGTAATTTTCAATGAGTAGTATTGTAGCCCCACAAAAAATTGCTTAGGGGTGTTAAATCACAGGATCTAGGCAGCCATTCGGCAAGACCGTTTCTCAATATAACACGTTCACGGAATTTTGATTTCAATATCTCGATTGTTTCACCCGCTGTGTGGCTTGTGGCACCGTCTTGTTGAAGATGATTTTGCGATGACATTGATCATTTTACAACATTTCTAAAGCCCGATTTGAGAACGTACGTAAGTTCATATGATCGAACGGCTTTGGTTCTTACCTTGACCTTATAATGGTGCAGGCCAAGATCTATTCGCAAAATTCGCCATCGTGAGGTCTGAGCGATTCCCAATTCTTAAGAACGTCGTGGAATCGACGTGATCTGTTCGTTTACGACGGAAGCTTGAACGACAGCAATATTCTCGGCACTTCGACCAACCCGTTGTCTCACTAGCACGGAAACATCCAGCAGCAAATAGATGGACTCAAATTTTTTTGCTAGACTATGAATTGCTTGTCTACTTTGACGAGAATTACGACCAAAAATTGGCGTTAACCCTCGTAAAGTTGCAGTCACCGACTTTGGTAGTGAATATCAAATATTTGTAAGCGTTATTCGTTCGTGTACTTCATCATGAAATGAAAAATGCTTTCTCTACTGGATGTTTTGACATTGATTGTTCGGTAATTCAAGGTGTGCAGTGAAAGTTCAAAGTTGTCAAGCCCCTATTGGAAAACCCGACATTATCACTCGCGATCATTGAACAAAAAAATTCGGTGATGGTTAAATAGGGCGAGGAGATCTGACTTATGACTTACTCTCCTAGATTGCTTTTCAAGGAGGAAAGTTATCAGTTCTTACTACAGTAAAAATCTAATGAGCCGAATAATATAATTTTCAAATACTTCGCCTATATTCGTGCCGACAGTACCGACCACCAAGCAACTTGGCAACGCAACACGGGATTGCATACTCGAATACACGCATCATCGTTCAGCTATCATTTGGCATTCGAAGCAGAGACACGTACGTTCGTTGAGATGTTCAGGTGAGCGTATATCTTAAAAACATCCTTGAAGTTTTACAGGCAAATGCTCCGGGAAATCTATGATGAAATGTGCCTAATGGGTGCGTAGAATCACCGGGGCTGGAGAGGAATAAATTGCTGTAATAAATTTTTACAACCCCCAACATCCAATATTTACACAACTCTAACAAAAAATCAGAAAGTTTTACAAAAATTTTACAGGTCCTTCCTACGGTAGATTCCAAAACTTATTGTTATGCTCAAGAACATTGGATACTTCAATGATCTGAATTCATTATAGAATTGCTGTAAGTTCAAAAGCGTTAATTTACTGAGCTAACTACTTTTTACGCAGGGACAATTCAGATATGCAGGAGCTGAAAACTTCCAACATTTGCTTAGTAATTGAAGACGACAGTTCTGCAACACAAAAAACAATATTCCATCTGTCTTAATTGCGTGACGTTTATGATAAAAGAAACGGCCCTCTGCTTCTTTAAATTGAACAGGCAACAAGTGAGTGTTGCCTCATAAAATATGGATCCAGACAAAGGAAGCGAATTACTCGGAATGTGAACTGGGTGGAAACAATATAATTTTATTTTGTTTTTAGAGTTTCTTTTATGCCCGAATGATGAAACTGATCATATTGGTCGACCATTAATTTTTCTGTGTCCTTCTACAACTGATGATTATCATTAGAGTATTACCTCTCATGCGCTTTAGATAATCTCAACGGATAATTAATATTGTCAGTAGAAACTTGCTCACATCGCTATTACTGACTTACCAAGGAGCGTTTGCCATGTTCTCAAGGACCTTATTTTGGAATCTTTGAATTGTTAGTTTGCAACAAGATTATAGATCATTATTTTGTTATGGAGAGACAACTTTGAGAATTCTACCAATAGTAATATTGCTTGTAGGGGAGGTTGAGTCCTTCCTCTTTTCTTATATGGTGTTTCCGCTTGAGCGTTTGACTCCGATAGTGTGTGATGGTGTTAACATCAACAAACTTTATGCATGAATTAATTACTTTAGGGATCCTATTATGTTGTGTACAAAATATACTATATATCTTTAGACAATTGATTTGCACTCATGTGTAGCATGTTGTTCTATACGAACTTGCCCCGATGGCACAAAATTACCAATTTACTTCAAATTTCTCAATTAAATGGAATGTATGGTATGATTTTTTCTCCTAAACGGATGTATAATAACAAATGACGCCAACGTTATAATTATAAATAAAAAGCTGATCTCCATGGCAGAAAATCCTAAAGACCTTGTTATCTTAGACCCTACCTTGAAATTTGAAGAACACATCAGTTTAAAAACAAACAACTTATGCCAAATTGAAACCTTTATGTCCCAATAGGTACATTTCAAACATTGAGGCTAGGAAAAATTAGTTGAAAGCTTGATCCTGTCATCTTTGTAGTGTTCTTTAATTCTATCCTTATTTAGATTTATCGAATAGGCATAACTTACAGAAAATTCAAAACAACTACTGCTGGTTTGTGTTGTCTTCATATAGTCTTGTCTCTTCGAAGATTCAAGATTTAAATTGGTTGAAGGTGAAATCATAGTTTGTTTGTGTTATGAAGGTCTTCGTACATATAGTTTGCACTAAAAAACCACCGTATATTTTATAAAAGCTGATACCAAGAGTTAACGTTAATCAGAGAAATCTCAGACATAGCCTAAATCTTGGGTTGCCAGCACTACTCAGTCCTTTTCCAGAAAAACTTGACCTTTCATGTTGTCAGGTTGTATAATTTATATATCCAGTTTATCGCATTAAAACTATAATACCCTTCAGGGAGGTTGTTAAGAAATGGGATAGCTCAAAGGTACTGTGATGTGAACTGCTTAAACTGTGCATCTGTTAAATTACTTATTTCTGTTTCATATTGCCTTGCTTTTTTGGCCTATACTCTTATACGTGAGTATTGTAAACACTTTTATATTTTCACTTTGTCTACTTACTTTTCTTTTTCGTATCATTATTTTTTTGTTTGTGTATCGAGTTTATCATTCTTACTTTTTCCCACACAGTGAGATTAAGTGTAAGAGCAGCCCTTCGCCGCAGTGGTGTGTAATAATGACTTCAGTTATTTTAATTTTTACTATTATTATTATATATGCCATTAGACAGGAACAAATTCAATTTTGTCTTAGTCTGTGAATTAGACAATGAAAGCAATTACAAAAAACGCTTTATTAGCGAAATGCTTTTTACATAACTAAGTTGTGAACAAAGAAACTGTCACCGACGACGTTAGTTAGATTTATAATTTCTTGATTAAGAAATTTAGTAGATTTAAACCCTAACCAGTGTAATGTTTCTGAGAATTCATGAATGCTCCTCGTATGAATACATCTGGATACAAACAATCCATTTCTTTTTTGCTTCAGTTGGTCTAAAGCCGTCGAACTGACATCTTTTTGTCGTGTTTTTATGTTATATTCTTTATAGTTGATCTAAAGGATATTTGTTTCCCTTGAAACGTGTTTCGTTCAAGGACGCCTTTGCTCCTACAGTTTTGCATATTCGTTCATTGTTGCTTTTAAATTTGGGCGTTAATATGTTTCTTTTAATGTTGCATTTTGAAGAAAACATGTTTATCTTGTTGGATTCTGAATTACTATATAATAACGTTTAATGACTTCTTTAATAGCTTCAATACTACCGCCTGAAATTCCTAGAACAGCTTTAAAAAGTGCAGAAAAGCATAATAGTAGGTTGTAGTGGTGTTGATTCTCGCTACTTTCGAGTACTCGTTACTAATCGTTACTCTTCTACAAAGTAATCATTTATTGTATTCGTTACTTTGATTATTATGAGTAGTATGAGTATAACGATTTGGCAATGTGCGTCGTGTAATTAATGTCGAATTTGAACAAGTTCAATGGAACCGAATCTTGTAAGAAAATAGACAAGCTTAAAATTTGCAAAATTTTATTTAAATCTTTCGTGTTTAATGCAAACATCGTATCTTCAAACTGTATGCTTATAGAGATGGGTTATTATAGGATAGAGTGTCATATGACTCATACGAGCCTACAAATACTTTGTATTTGTTTTTGCTAGAAATGCTTATAAACGTCTTTTAGTCAGAAATATGATGTGTATATGGGCTTAAGGAAATTCGGAATAGCAATTAACTTTTCGAAGCAAGCAATTAAGCATATACCAGCAAAAAATTCTACGTGGAGCTTAGTCTACACATACTATTGGTGCTCATACTGAATTATAATTTTTTAGCAAAACAGTACAAGTAAACACGAGTCAAATTGACATAATTTTTATTAATGTGGTTTTTCTGAACGATGGTGTTACCTTGTTATCGCTTTTCTGCCTCATAATACTGCCGATCTTTGCTCCTCCAATCCAATCGACTCCTTATTCCTTTTCAGGTTCCCAAGATCACAACAATATAATCGAATTTGAGTTACGGTGTAAACAGCTAAACTTCTGATTTAAAACAATTACCAATTCTATATCCGCCAATCAAAAAAAGTTGAGTTTCCAGGTTTCCACCCGAATGTGGGATGTCTGGCAACCCTGATGCATGAGCGGCGGTGCTACAGTCAAACCAGCGTTGTCGGGTACCGGGTACGGATACGGAAAACAGAGTAATCAAAGTAATCGTTTCGTGTTCTGATTGGTACTCGTTACTGCGGGTATGTATGAGTAACGAGTACTCGAGTATCGTATAGTTACTTTTTCAACACCAGTAGTAGGTTGACTAATTTATGTTCCATCCCCAGGAGCTTCTTATGCCACCCAGCATCAGAGCATGACAATCTTGATATTATCAAAAATTTTGAAAAGCTCAAACTCAGTCGGAGAAAATGAGATAAGTAGTAATGTAATAAAAAAATGTGCTCATCTAGTGGCATATCCACTAGCACATATTACTTGTCCTCTTGTAGCAGGTGCTTTTCCATGTAAACTCAAAATAGCCAAAGACAAAGCGATATATAGAGCAGATGAAGCTGACGAACTACAAAACTACAGACCAATCTGTCCACCCAGTCCATTCTCTAACGTTTTTCTTTGACTTAACTGTTTAACAGTAAGCAGTTTGGTTTCAGGAAGGATTTATCTAATGGTAGTGCAATTATTAAGTTCCTAAATCATATTCATGAAGCTCTAGGTGCTTTTGATCTTGTTGACCATAAAATACTAGAAACGAATGGGATTAGATGGCCGCCCTTTCAGCGGTTCAAATGCTATGTGAATAATACGGAACCCGTTGCGGAAGTAGAGAGTCCGACTTCAGTATGTACGGTAGGTGTTTCACAGGGGTCGGTTTTAGGACCACTCGTGTATATAGTGTTTGTAAACGACTTTTCCAACCAAAACTGTATCATGTATACAGATGGCACCTCGTTTCCTATCACTCCTAACTCCATAATTTCGTTGGTTGAAAAGGCCAGTGAAGAGTCCTGATCGAACAAATCTGTCAAGCTTATCTGCCAGATGAAACTTCCAGTGGCTGAGAAAATGATAACAGTTCCGTTGTAGCTGAATATTATTCACCCCATGTTACCTTAACAATCGAGACATGGAGGGTTGCCGAAAGCTATTTTTGAATGGAAAGTGGCTCTCCACAAAGAAAACTTTCCGGATTCCATCACACGCCCAATCCCGACACCAGCGTCTTTTTGCATTGCATCCTTCAATCTCGTATTTCCATATCGTTTGAGATGGAAAAAGTGAAACCGTTATAATGCGGCTCTGGTCCATGTCACAATTTTCCAGGCTCGTCGCTCTCCCCTTCAACAGAACAAATATGGGAAGCCAGCTGGCGTGCGCGGAGCTATCGTACATTTGATGAAGGTTTGGCTTTCAGAAATATTTACAGTATTCCTAGGAACGTGACTCTTATTTACACGTTGTATACTTATTGTGAAAAAAGCGAAAGATCAGGGTCCGTAAGATGGTTCTTCCGTCCTGAAAACACATCAGTCAGATATTAAGTTAGGCATCTATGCATTTGGTCGCTTCGCAAAATTGTGTCGCTATAAGAAAATAAATGGATTTCCTCGTGAAAAACACAGTAAACAAGCTATTAGAATATAGAACGGATTATTCCTGTGAAAATGTTCATATTTAACATTGACACAATTCAGATCGACTGACGACAGCATTATACAGGGTGTTTCAGTTTATTGTTGCATAACTTTAAGATTCAATAGAACTTTTAAAATTAATGCATAAAGTCTATATAAACATGGGTCGAAAAATGTGTGGCTTCCGAAATACGTTTAAGTTTACTTTCTAAAATAGTTTTTTTTAAATATTTCGAACAATATTTGATGTATAACAGTGAAAATTGGTATACAAGAGTTTTTTGGTACGACAAAACGAACCATGGGCATAGTTTTACTGTAGCCGCTAGAGGGCGCTCTTTACTGTACCTGTAGTGTATTAAAATGACCGAAAATTTTTTCTTAGTGCAATTTTTTGCTTTTTGAATAAAAAAACTGATTCTTCGCACTTTTCAACATAAAAAAGATATCGTGTGAATTTTCGTTATAGTTAGCCGTTTTTGAGATATTTCGATTTTTAAGGTTCGATGCATTTTTAATTATTTATGATAAAATAACGTTAAAAAGTCAGTATCTCGATAATTTTTAGAAGTAGGCTGTGCCTGCAAATATTTTTGAAATTGAAAGCAGAATAAGGTTAAACGTCAATTAGTTGACAATTAGTTTTGTTGTCTGTTAAAATCTGAAACGTTTTTTTGCAATTGTGAATGCACGAAATTTAGTTTCTTTTGCCTTTTTTTTGTAAATTTTATAAAAATGCCATTTTTATTCTCCAATCAAGAGTTAGCGGATATTCATTTTATGTATGGCTTTGTAAATGGAAACGCAGCAGAAGCAGCCAGAGAATACGCACGAAGATTTCCAAACAGACGACATCCAACTCGCTCAGTATTTGTAAGAGTGCATAGCCAAATAATTGAAAATGGTTTTGGAAATTTCCAAAGGGATCAAAACATAAATGTTCGTCAGCGCAGATTTACCCGTATGATTCTGCGTGAGTTTGATAGAGATCCGACCACAAGTGTTAGGAGAGTTTCTGGTGCCTTGGGAATTTCAGCAAGCCATGTTCACCATGTTTTCAGAAATGACCATAGACGTCCTTACCATTTGCAACCTGTGCAAGGACTACAGCCAGGGGACGGAGAACCAAGAATCACATTTTGTCAGTGGATTCTTGATAGAACTGATAATAATAGGGAGTTTTTAAGTAACGTTTTATGTACCGACGAGTCATGCTTTACTAGACGTGGAGTGGTAAATTTTCATAATCAACATATTTGGTCGCATGAAAATCCGCATGCAGTTCGGGAAAGAAATTTTCAGCATGAATTTAGTGTGAACGTGTGGATTGGTATCTACCTTAATCGACTATTTGGACCCTACCTTTTGCTTGCAAGGTTAAATGCTGCGACATTCTTGGAATTTTTAAAGGCTGAACGTGCAAATATGTGGGATGATGTTATGTTAGATTTAAGAAGATTGGCCTGGTTCCAGCGTGATGGTTGTCCAGCTCATTATTCGAGAATAGTTAGAAACGATCTGGACAAAAATTATCCAGAAAGATGAATCGGACGTGGATGACCAGTCGCCGGGCCTCCACGATCCCCTGACCTAAATCCATTAGATTTCTTTGTGTGGGGATTTCTAAAAGAAAAAGTGTACCATACTCCCGTAACAACAAGAGATATGCTAATAGACAGAATCAGGAATGCATGTGATGAAATAAGGCCTTATTTGAATAATGCTATACCATGTTCGATCATTCGTAGATGTGAATTGTGTATTGAACAATTGGATTTACATTTCGAGCAACTACTTTAGATCTTGTATGTTTGTCCTAACTATCCAATAGCATTTTAGTTGTAAATAGTTAATTTAATTTGTTAAAAATAATATTGGAAAATTAAACAAATTAATATTCTGTTTTTTTTTGTGTTTATTTGGAGTTAGGAATTATTGCTGTGTTTAAAAACACAATCTAAACGATCATCTTAATTACTTGTAATGCCCAAATCGAAAATGTAAAAAAATATTATTTTCCCATAAGTAATTAAAAATGCATCGAACCCTAGAAATCGAAATATCTCAAAAACGGCTAACTATAACGAAAACTCACAGGAGAGATTTTTTATGCAGAAAAGTGCGAAGAATCAGTTTTTTTATTCAAAAAGCAAACAATTTTAATACACTACAGGTACAGTAGAGAGCGCCCTCTAGCGGCTACAGTAAAACTATGCCCATGGTTTGTTTTGTCGTACCAAAAAACCCTTGTATACCAATTTTTACTGTTATACATCAAATATTGTTCGAAATATTTAAAAAAACTATTTTAAAAAGTAAATTTAAACGCCCTGTATTTCGGAAGCCACGCATTTTTCGACCCATGTTTATATAGACTTTATGCATTAATTTAAAGTTCTATCGAATCTTAAAGTTATGCAACAATAAACTGAAACACCCTGTATAGTGAGCACATCTCAGTATGCGTTACATAGTCTTGGCGATGTATCGTGCCTTTGTACAAATTGCTTTCGTCCCGTGAATAGCGTGTCAAAGTTTTTAATACATTATTACCGTATTTCTAACCAAAAATTTCTATCTACCAGAGACTATAATATACTCACCGATACAAATTAATGATATGTTGTTGCCTTGCTACGGGCTGCTTTGTTCGGGTCTGCTATATATAGGATGTTCATACGAAAACTCCCCACCACGGATTTGTCAAAGGGGACCACTTTTTAACCAAAAACTACCTCACCCCTTTTCCCCAGGGTCATTCCTTTAAAGATTTCAAATGACAATGGATATCGAATAACAGCTTGTTTGAAAGGTCTTTCAATGTCATTTATTTTGACGTATGATTTTATAAAATTAGTCGATTCGTTTTCCAGCTAATTAGAAAAACCTTTATTTATCTCAATTTGTTCACATAGAAAACAAAAACACACGAAAATATCACTTTTTATTTCAATAAGTGTTCAAAATGTTGCCCGTTAGGGTTTGCCAAATCTAAAATTCGTTTACAATTTAAAACGGAAGCTACCAACATAAACAGCAATTCGGAAAATTAGACGTGGCAACAACCAAACAGCAACCCGAATTTTATTCCGCATTCTTTTCATTCAAGATGATTTCGATAGGCGAGTTGAATTTTGTGTACAAATGACTGCAGCGATTAATGATAATACCACTCATGTACAGAATATATGATTCAGTGGTGAATGCATATTTTATCTAAATGGATTTGTTGATAAGCAGAACTGCAGGTATTGGTGCAGTGAAAATCCTCATGGTTTGTAGAAGGGCATACCCAGTACCTCCAAAAAATTTATGTATTGGCAGGCATTTTAGGGAAACAAAATGATTGGGCCATTGTTTATTAATGGAAATTTGAATGGAGAAATTTATTTGGATATGTTGGAAAATACCATCAATCCGCTTATCACTGAAACCATTGAAAACCATATTGAAGAGGATGGAAGCCCTATACTTGATGACTTGAAGACGGCGCTCCTACTCACTATGTTTATCCTGTTCGGTAATGGCTAGACGATGAGTTTCCAGACAAATGGATAGGGCGAAGAGGGCCTATAGAATGGCGTGCTAGATCTCCCGATTGGATGACATTAGACTTTTTCTATGGGGCCATTTGTTTACTCCGGAACCTGAAAGTTTAGATAAACTTCGTCAACGCATCATCGAAAGCTACCATGATAACCCACGTGTTTTTGAAAATGTCCGTCAGGAATTTGAACACCGACTATATCATTGTTTGACCAATAACGGGCAACATTTTTAACACTCGTTGAAATAAAAAGTGATATTTTCGTGTGTTTTTGTTTTCTACCTGAACAAATTGAGATAAATAAAGATTTGTATAATTTTCTTGGAAACGAATTCACCGATTTTGAAAAATCAAACGTCAAAATAAAAGACTTCGAACGACCTTTTAAACAAGTTATTGCTCGGTACCCCTTCTTATGTAGGCATTTTAAGGAGATGACCCGGGGGATCAGAGTTGGTGAAGTAGTTTTTGGTTAAAAAGTTGCCGCCTTTGACAAATCCTTCGACGTCTCTCGGAGTTTTACCTTTCAATCAGTGGTTTTTGATAAATCCGTGATGGGACGTTTTCAAATGAACGCCTTGTGTGTCGGAGGCTGAATATTGTTCTAGAGATTTTGGCTGAGTACAGCTTCTGGCTTACCTATTCTGCAATTATAGAAATCATACCCATCCTAATGAGAAAATCAATTATAGGATTAATAGTGTTAGACTCTAAGCATATTCTTTGAAAAGATGTTTAGAACTTATAGCTTGACGCGCAACGAATTATTCGTCTGAAATGAAAAATATGACTGGCCCCACGCTCGCTTTTTTCTAAGCACGTTTTTTTGTCTTTTTTTGTCCCCCGGGTGGCGACCATTATCTCAGCGAGGTCGGTTATCCATTTGAGGAACTTTTTCGTTTCCAAGCACAGAGAACGCTACCCAGGAGAGAGACAGGGTCACACTAAATTATTGAAATTTATGTCCCACAAAATATTCACATATATCTTCTAGTTTGCTGAGTCCAAGTGTTAGAATATATGTCTGCTACTTTGGTGGAGTTATCAGACAGAAAATATACTCGGCGTAATATTGGAAATGGAGATTTATCTCGTTGTTGCAAAGAGTTCGAGAAAACATAGCAGATTTGGTAAAACTAACAAAGTTATGAAAAAGAGGTCAAGTAGGTTGATTTGCTGAATTCCATTGTACCGGGTGGGCCAATAATAAAAAATGCCGGCTGTATCTCAGCAACCGCTCAACAAAGAGCAGTTAGTTGAATAGACAATAGTTTAAAGAAACTAAAAATAGGCTTTTATAGCTAACTGAACTAAAAAGTAGAAAATAATTTTTCAGTCAATCATAATTAATAACCTCAAAATGAAATTATAACAAAATTTAAGTTATTAACAGAATAATTCAATTCAGAGTAAAAAACGTGGGGTGTTTGTTATATTAAATGTAACAATTAGTCTATTGGCAACTATCTATAGAAGGAGAGTTATGAAAATGTAGTAAAATGCACTGGCATGTACTGTGAACACCTTCTAAAGATGCCAGCTACTCGTGTTGGCGAAACTTCAAATAAAAATATTTTACGATGGGCTAACTACCCAAACACCAACCAAATAACATTGGATGATGGCCACGAAAACCTTTCGCATTTAAGTTGTAAATACCAATTTAGTCTAGGTGGTACTCAACGGGTCCTATTAAATATTGTCAAATTATTCCTGCCCATAAATTTATTGGAAATTGTACTTGGTGGCGGGTTTGTATTATTGCACGAAGATTTTCGTCTGTATAAATGTGAAGATTATGCGAGTTAATGGATCCATCCCTCCAAATCCTGCTTCGTCCGAATATAATATAAACGAAGTAAATTCATTGTCGTGGTTAAGCTCCCTTAAGAGTCATGTTCAAAATTCTACCGTTGCGGGTTCATCATCCGCGCTTAAACCATGTACCTTTTGCAGGTGGTATGGATGGAGCAGTTACTCTTGAAAAATGGGATTTACTGTATATTTGGAAACTTGAAATTATCGGGCTACATTCCTAACCTCAGTGTAGGATTTTCACAGGCAGCATCTAAAACATTTCCTTCAACTTCAGCTGTACGTGCAGTTCTGGGAGCTCCACTATGTCGGCCCATATTTCGAGCAAAACTACCTGAAATCCATATGGTTTTTACTACTCAAAATAAGGCTATAAACATTTCTTACCAGTTGCTCGTAATCGCTGATCGATTTGTTGGAAAGTCTTTGAATTAGGCAGGTGCCTATTAGTAATCTGTCAGCGTACAATCTTCGTGCTTCTAAAGCAATAGATCTTGCCAATCTGTGCATTAAATGCATATCAGAATATTTAGCAAACATATAATCCATGATGTTAAGCAACTTATTGTCAACTTAAAATTATTGATGAAGTTTAAAGCAATACTATGACAGACACTAGAAACCACAGCAACGCTACCCAGATATTATTCAAAGCAGTTTGATTATTAAGAGTATGTTATAAGAATGGACACTTTTAACAAGTAAACCTACAGGGTAGCACAAAAAAGTTATGATAAGTTATTTACCGAAACAGTGCTGTATGTGGCGCCCTCTAGAAGTTTGGTTATAAAAAATAACGGATTCTTGTTTCTCGTACTAGAAAACCTCCCTATACCGAGTTTCATGCAAAATCTGAAATACTTCTCAAGCAATAAGGAAAAATAGAAAATTAAATTGTAACCTTGATACCATGTATCTCGCAAACTATCAGCTTTTGGACTAAGGTATGTTTAGGTCCATTCACATATTTTGGTCTGTAGTATCTCCAGTTTCCAGATTTCCCAGCTTTTCGCAGGCACCGTATAGTTCACAAACTTGTCAGATTAGTTCAGTTTGGGGCCGATAGACGGCGCTTTGTGGATGTGTCAGAGCACTTTCTTTTATTTTTCATTAAGTATTTGAATGGCGATTTTAAATGTACATTAATTAAAATTACATACAGATACAACAGCAAATGCTCCTAATTCTGCTCAAGCCACCCCAATTTTATACCAGAGTAGCATTTATTCAACATAATTGATCGCATTCTTGGTTTGGACGAAATTTGGCTATCAACGTCTTTCCTCCTTTCCGTTTCAAAAGCCCTCATTTTGTTTGCAAATTTACGTTTTACAGAGTAACAGTAGCAAAATTGCAAGTCTAATTTTATTTGAAGATATATTTGTTCCAGTTAAGAAGGTATTTAGCGAAAAAAGAGAATTCCGATATTCTGGAAAGATTTACATTTAACAGGAGAGGCAGTTTTTGTTTCTTTAATGCTTGATATTTTTTTAAAGAATTATAGGGTTCATAATATATAGGAGTGCCTTTGTTTTACGGCAAAAATGGATAAACAATGGCTCAGACCTTCGATTTATAAATATTAAATTGTACCTATGGATACAAATTCAGGCATATCAGTTCTAGAAAAACTTTTGTAGATGTGCCACATCTTAAAAGAATTAGAATTGCCTCTATTCGGAGATATCATCATTGTAAATCTCATATTGATCTAAGTACTTAGGTATTTAGTTTTTATGGTTTGAATGATCATATTAATAGTTATGACTGTGTAAGCCTATTATGATGGAGAAAAGGCGTAATTACTGCAAATAAGAACGGGGATTTGACTATTGCTTTTATTGAGAGATAGTGTGAATACTGTTGTAATGATTATGTTGTGGCTTGACGGAGTTACTCGTTGAACTTTGTTGAGTTTGAAATAGGTCAATTAGAGTCCGGTCTAGTTTGAATAGTAACATATTTATCAGTCACCCAGTTACGAAGTATGTCAATCTTGGCTGCAGCCGACTTAGGCCCGTATCGTCAGTCGTCCCTACAATTGTAGGGCGCGTTTATGGCCTCCCTTGATTGTCATAGTTTTATACTTCTTCGTGTCAACGCTCTATTTTGAGGTTATGCCACACACATCTATTTGTATCAAGTTGTGCTTGCTTCTGAGTTATATCATGTTTTATCAGCCTGAAATTTCCTACAATTTAAAAGGAAAACATATCTTCACGATAGGAGAGCGCTGACGCTGACATGGGCCGAGTGTAATCCAGAATTTTTTTAAGGAGAGAAAAGAGTATGACAATCTAGGAGGCCATAAACGCGCCCTACAATTGTAGAGACGACTGACGATACAGGCCTAAGTCATATATACTTGTACATGTACGTGATATAATAAAGGCCATAGAATGTTACAAAGCACAGTTATGTTGTTGCATCATCATTTCTTGCCGTAGATCCAGTTTTTGATCACCTTACCATGTGTCCTTTCTTACAACAAATACTAGTACCATTCTCACTGACGGAGTAAGTAAAAAGATTTCTAATCAATTGAGCATGGTTGCTATTATACCATTTTTTATGTGTTTTTTAGCTGCTGATGATGGCAGCGTAGCTGTCGAAAGCTTGAGTATTGTATGTCAAAAGGGCACACTTAGCATAATTTGTCAATATCCCGAAGAAAAGTCTTCTACATATACAGGGTGACGCATCGAAAACGAAACAGACGCATTTACTGGCAGCTTAGTTTTTTTTTGAAAAACGCTCAGACCCGTGGATTTTGTTTTCGAGGGGGACACAAGTTTGGCAAAAAATCACGTTAACACGTGCAGCCCCCTGGGCGGGGGTGACACCAACCCTAAAATCTTAAATGGAAAGGGGGTCGAGTGATACCTTATTTAAAAGGTCTTCCAATTCCCGTTATAATGATATAAAATTAATGTACTTCAGTTCAGTAGTTTTGAAGATTTATTGATTTAAAGCTTAAAGTAGAGTTCAGATACATCAGATTAGTTTGTACTACCTTCAGAAGAAATTTGACTAAAAGAATTTACTTAATAAGTAAATGATTTTCTCCACTACGCTCATGGTTTGTTTATCATTTTGTCGTTTAAAATAGTTATTGGAGCGTTTTTTTTGTGGCAAAAAAGTTATTTCTTGAAAAAAGATAAGGAAATATCTCGTACTTATTTTAAATAGGAATTTAGTACTTAGTTTACGATTGATTTGACCAAACTTTGTTGTTAGAATAACTTGTAACGCTTTATTACATAAATTAACCATGGTATATTCCACAGCAGAAAGAGTTGAAATTACAGAAATATTGTTCGGAAATAATCAGTGCGCTAATAGAACAGCAGACATATTTAATGAGCGACATGAGAACAGTAAAATGCATCGAAAATATGTTCTAGAACTGTAGCTAAATTTCGGGAAACTGGGTCAGTCGCCAATAAAAAACGCAACATTGAAAATCCCATAAAGAACGAAGCAATAGAACTGAGGGTTTTAGGGCAGGTTTATGTAGATCCTACGTTAAGTACCCGCAAATTGGAGACTGTGTGTGATGTTAGTCAACGTACTGTCCAACGGATTCTAAAGGCCCATAGTTTTCATCCGTATAAAATTCACCTGGTACAAGAACTTAATGAAGACGACTTTGATCGGCGACTACAATTTTGTGAGGATATGAGTAAACGAATTATAAACGATGAACATTTTCTATTCAACACTTGCTTTTCCGACGAATGTTCCTTTTTCTTAAATGGCGTAGTAAATCGTCATAACTGCCGATATTGGTCCGATTCTAATCCCAGAATTTATCATGAGGTTCATACACAGCAGCCACAAAAATTAAATGTGTGGGGTACTTTTGGCGATCACTTAGTTGGTTCTTTTTTCTTACCTGGAAATTTGACCGGTGAAATGTATTTGGAATTACTTGAAGACGCCATAGATCCTGCATTAACAGCCATAATTGAAAATCATAATGATCGGCGGTACATTGCGAATAGGTTGATGTTCCAACAGGATGGTGCCCCACCACATCACGCATTACGGGTTCGACAATATTTAGATCAGACGTTTACAGATCGATGGATTGGTAGAAGAGGTGCCATTGAATGAC
The DNA here is from genome assembly GCA_963669975.1 of Acanthoscelides obtectus. Lineage (NCBI taxonomy): Eukaryota > Metazoa > Arthropoda > Insecta > Coleoptera > Chrysomelidae > Acanthoscelides > Acanthoscelides obtectus. The sequence continues at coordinate 58,033,576 of CAVLJG010000010.1, read as the reverse complement.
CCCAAAATCGTCAGACTTATCACCTTTGGATTTCTTTATGTGGGGTCATTTAAAAAGCAAAATCTATACTACTCAGCCAGTATCATTAGAAGACCTGCGACAATGAATTGTGAATGAGTGCCTTCAAATTACTCCTCAAATATTGCAAAATCTGCGGCAGCGTTTTGAGCAAAATCGTGGAGATTGCGTGGAGAGTCATGGTGGCCATTTTCAACATTTACTTGCCTAACGGGCCAGTTCATTCTTCATTTTTAAATTACTTTGCTGCCAAATGTATTGATCTCCACTAATGATGATGTATTATTTTTATTTAAGCTTTAAATCAATAAATCTTCAAAACTACTGAACTGAAGTACATTAATTTTATATCATTATAAAGGGAATTGAAAGACCTTTAAAATAAGGTACCACTCGACTCCCCTTTTACATTTAAGATTTTGGGGGTGGTGTCACCCCGCTTAGGGAGCGGCATATGCTAACGTGATTTTTTGCCAAACTTGTGTCCCCCTCGAAGACAAAATCGACGGGTCTGAGCGTTTTTTAAAAAAAACTGAGCTGCCAGTAAATGCGTCTGTTTCATTTTCGATGCGCCACCCTGTATATATACTTGAGTATGTTGTACAATTTTCAATTTTTCCGGGTTTATTGATATATGGTTGTAACACCTCATCGTTAGCAACAAAACCCAATGTGTCAGGTCTTTTGGTTTTATAATTGCAACAGGTGTTCTGGCCCACGCTTTCGTTTTGAAACACCATTTAGCTGCAACTTCACCGGCGAGTGATTTGAAAATTTAAGTTTGTTCTAAATTGGTTGCTACTTTCATATTTGTGTTTTAGCTCCTGAAGATGACAACATAGTTTGCCGAAAGCTCGAGATCACCGTCAAAAGAGTTTACTAAGTTTCAAGCTTTGCCAAATCCCAATAAACAATTTAATTGTATTTTTTGCCCAACTGATCGTTGGCAATGGCAATTATTAACTAATTGCTCGTATGTATACTATATATATTGATTATTTTTACAATATAATCCATTATTATCACAATTTCTAGAAACCTAGAAATCAAAATTGGTGTGTCCGATCGTTTTTCTCAAAATAGCATGAGAGTCACGAATAGGGATGCGACCTTTTCGTTGGGCTACCCTGTATAAGTAATGCTGATGCCTCGTGGAAAAATAGTAAATGTCAGCTCTATGAGTAACGCAGATGTACATTAAATATACATATGATCCCAAAGTAATCGGCGACTGTCCGGCAATATCAAAACTATCAGCATTAACGCGAACACGCGAATTATTAATTAGTCGGTTTGTAGTGATTGTCCCTACCCTGGGTCGGAAGTGATTTAGGACGAAGCTGCCGGAAGATCAATCAAAACGGATAGGGTGGGTCTGAGGGTAATTTTAATTAATTAAATCGCAATTGGAGATAGTGGAGCACATAAAGTTTGTAACAGTCGTCACAGAGTATCCACGAAAGGCTTGGAGAAATATATCCAAAGTTTATGTCCTATAACAGGGTGGCTACATAACCTGGAATTCCGTGATGATCATAGAAAATGTTTCTAATTACCAAATCATTGAAATGATATACTTATAAACACGGTGTATAATATAGAAAAATAGATAACAACAAATAAAGAGGAGCTTACTAAAGAAATTCTCAGTATAAAAATAGATAAAATCCGATGATGCTGATTAAGGTACAAGATGATGAATATAGACCAAGAATCAACAATTGGTTTCTATTAGCATAGTATGTATAATGACATCTTGGTGAGTCAAGGGTTTAAGATAATGAAGAAATAAATAATCAATTATAAAAATAGATAAAATTCATAGTTAACAACGCATTCACGTATAATAATGCACACGTCATATTAACATTATAACTCATAGTACGATACACACGACATATACTTATGAAAAATATAAAATAAAAAATTAATAGCTGAAAAGTTGTAGTAGTGCAAAATTACTTAGAGTGATTTGGAATCTAGGTAACAGAAACGTTTCTACAGTACATTTTAGAGTCATCAAAATTATATGGCGCTATGTATATTAAAATTCATCTGACATTTCTTTTGAAGAGCTCCAACGGCAGACAGCTAACACTATCAGGAAGTTTATTATAATATTCAACTCCAAAGCGTTTGGCTACATCAATTCTAGTTCTTGGAGGTCCTATTTTATTATTCCCTCGTGTATTGCAGCCTTGAATATCGGATAGAAGAAGTTCTGATATAACTGCAAATACTATCATTATCTAGGGCGTCTGAATATTTTTCGGCAGGCTCGTACCAGGCTCTAACAATACTAGGAACTGCTGCCTTTTGAATTTTTTGTAACTAATAATGTGACGCATACCATTGTATGACGTTAGGGCAGAGTCCGTATCGATAATATATGCGGCTTAGTAAAAATGCGGTCATTATGGAATGTCCAAGTCATATGCGAGTCAAACTGTACAACTAAAAGATTTGCATGTGATGCATCTGAATTTCTGCATGAGCTGAATGCGCAGACTATATTTTCTTGATTGTTTAAATATAATTCATTCGATTAAAACCATTTTTCAGAATGACTCGGGAGAGTCCCAACAACTTTCTCTTCTCCATCCACTTCATTTTTACATAAATAAAAGCTGAAGGTTGTATCATCGTTGTCATTATGTTGTTGTTGAAGGATTTCATGTGTTCAGGCAAATCATTAATGTCCGTAATGACCAGAAATGGCTCAAGTATGGAGCCTTGTGGAACCCCTCTTCATACACCCAATTCATTACTCACTTTCCCATTACACTAACCTGTCTATTTACTAGATAAGATCTTATTAATTCATTCGCAATCCCTCTAATACCATAATTGAGAATGCTTTCGATAAATCTGTCGATACTCCAACATGTTCACATTCATCCTCTAATGATCTCTGTATATTCAAGGCATCAGATGTTTATCAGCCTGATCGAAAACCAAACCGACTATTACTGAATATATATTCATTTTATCTGAGTATTTTGCTAATTGATCCAGGATTACATATTCAATCATTTTTGAGAAACTCGGCGTTATTCGGCCTACCTATTGTTTCCTGGAGAACTTGTTTCAACTGTATTGTGTATTGGTAGTTTTTTATTGTATACATTTACAAAATCGGGGATATAGCCGTCAGTATGATGTATGTATATATTCGATGCTGAGAATAAGATTACTTTAAGTATGGAAATGCTGCGCTCAATGATGAAATGCAGCTTGCATTACAGTGGTGGGATGTGTCGAAAACGACTGAAGGGTTTATCTGGAAAGTCTCACACTTCGGGCAAGAAAGACTGGTAGCGCAATTCTGTTGAGCTTTTCTGTCTGAGAGTGGCTATGAAAGCTTTCCCCTATAAAAAAATAGATGACCTAACACGTCACGACTTTGAATTTTTTACCTTCCCTTGGTATTATTTTCATATACTGGTAGTATTACATGTTCTTGCAATAGTATACGATTTGGATACGTCATAGTAATCGCACTACCTAATTTCATCCAACCTTCCTTTTGTGTAATATGGGAAATACTCATTATGAAAATAATGCATTTCCAAGTTCGTTCAGGTGTGTAGTTCTAAAACTTGCTCATGTAAGGTTACGTTACCTGGATGTAGACAGTTCCGAAACGACTACTGATGAGACGCTACCAGCGGGCATTAGGAACTTTTATAATCCCAGTTTGCCTGCAGCTACCCTAAGAATATCTCAAGAATTACCCAGGTTAGCGTGTTCGTTTAATTAAGATGTCCGGAAACGGTGGCCAATTACACTCTGGAAACAAAAACTGTAGCTGTATACTAGGTATCTCTTTTGAGATACACCAAGCTAAGGTTTCCAAAAATAAATCATTATCTTATAACTATGTGTAAATACAACATCGGATACTTCAATGAAATTTTGCAGGCATTTTGCAATGTACTACATTTTCCACTAGTAGCGTTTATACCGAGTTTCAATTGCCGACTTTGGCAGGTATTTATGGTACGCCACTGATTCATTTAAGATAAAAAATATTTTTAAAATCCCCACTCATTTCTAAACAAATTTTATTGCTTGATTATTTCAAACCAAAGCACGATTTTCGTTTAAATTCAAAATCGTTCCTATGCATTGTCATAACAACATCGTTAATATGGCAATATCACCATTCAGTGAAATAGCTGAAAACAGTGTGTATTATAATAATAATAATATTTATTTACTCTAAAATACAGGGAACATGAAACGAGTAAATAAATATAATATATCCATAGGAGGACAACGCCTGTGCATGGATCATATATGTGTTGAATTGTAAAATATAATAAAATAGAGAAAAAAGAAATTATTGGTAAGAATGGTAGAGCATTTATTGTGTAATATTTGAGATTATTTTATTAATTTGATTTCTCCTAATCGTGTTAATAAATTTTTTTAATTTTTTTTTGAAGCCTAATGTATTGCGTAATTGTTTTAAATTATTTGGTAAATGTTCGTACAATTTTGGAGCTATATACAGGTGACATCGTTTCATTAGGGATTTGTTTGGTTTAGGAACATTTTTTGCGCGTAATTTATATCTGGTTTTATGATTATGTTTAATTATGTCGTGTTCACTAATAGTTTTGTGATAATGAGTGATGGTATGTAAGAAGTAAAGTTGTTTAGTATCATATACTTGTGCATCATTATATAAGTCATTAGTTGGGTTTGATTTGCCTAACATTGATTTTAAAATTCTTCTTTGAAGTACATCTAAATCGTTAAAGTATGTCGTGCATGCAGCACCCCACACTACTATACCATATGTTATGTGTGGCTCGACTAAAGCTTGATATATTATTCGTAGATAATATTCAGTTAATATACCGGTTAGAAATTTTATTTTATATGCTATGAATCTAATTTTCTTTAGTATGTGAGAAATATGTACATCCCATCTCAAGTGGGGATCTAGATAATTCCTAAATATTTTGTATCATTAACTCTATTGATTTTTATATTTTTATCATTTACCTTAAACCGAAGGTGGTTATATTTTGGTAGATTAGATAGTGATGAAAATGGTAAAAAATGAGTTTTAGTAAAGTTAATTGTTAATTTTCGGTTATTAAACCACTGAATAATTTTGCAAAAGTCATTTTGGATAATATCTTTTAAGTCGTTCCAATCCTTACCTTTATAGAGTATAGCAGTATCGTCTGCAAAACTGACTATTTTACCAGTACTGTTAATTTTGAATATATCGTTTAAATAAATATTGAATAACAGAGGACCCAAAATTGTACCTTGTGGAACACCACATTTAACAAACATTTCTTTACTATACGAGCTTAATAATTTTGATTGCGGTCTATTTGATAAATAATTTTCCATTAAAGTATACATCTTTCCACGAAAACCTATTATTTCTAAGATTTCCAAAAGTATATTGTGGTTAACTGTGTCAAACGCTTTTTGTAAGTCCACAAATACGCATATCGATGGTACTTTTCCATATATATTTTGGGTTATTTCATCTACTATACTTAATAGGTACCCCACCTGTTGTAGATTTGCCCGCTATAAAACCATATTGATTTGAATTTAGAATTTTGAATTTATTAAGAAAATTAATCATTTTATTAAGGAGTAATTTCTCAAAAACTTTAGCTAAACTTGATATAAGTGAAATAGGTCGATAGTTAGTGACGTCCGTATTATCATTAGATTTATAGATAGGTATGATGATTGCTGTCTTGAAAGCTGATGGAAATACTCCAGATTGGAAGGATTTGTTAATGATATAAGCAAGTGGTTCTGTTATTGGTTTGGCCAGTATCTTTAGATGTTCAGCTCTAATTTCGTCAACTCCAGGGCTTTTTTTATTTTTTAGAGTCATAATGGCATTGAAAACATCCTGATAGTCTACTTCAGTTAATACAAATGAATTATTCAGTCTTGTTTCATGCAGATGAATATCAGCATTTTGTTTGATATTATTTGCTAAGTTTCCTCCTATATTCGTGAAAAATTCTATGAACTCATCACATATTTGCTGAATATTGTCTGTTTTCTGTCCTGTTTTTGTTTTTATTTCATTAATATTGTTTTTTGAATAGGATGACTTATTGAATATATCATTGACAGTGGACCATAGGTGTCTAGAGTCATGTGAATTATTATTCAATTGTTTTATATAGTAATTTTTTTTTGCTTTTCTCAAAAGTTCTATAAATTTGTTTTTATACTGATTATAATGATCTATATTTTCTTTCGTGGGTAAATATTTCATGATTTTATACAGTCTTTCTTTTTCGTTTGCAGATTTTATTAGTCCTTTGGTCATCCAATCATTTCTGCTTTTTTTCCTTGTGACTTATTTTAACCTTATTAGTACTAACTTCAATTACTTTTTGAATTTTGTGTATTAATAAATTTGTAGCTTCGTCTAAAGAATTTGTTAAAAAATTTCGTCCCACGATTTCGTTTGTGCGTTAAATATTAATTTTGAGTTGTCAGTGAAATATTTGTATTCAAGGTTTCTTTCATTTTTTGCCCTTGGGCAGTTCTGGTTTTTATTTTGTGAAGATATCAATAATACAGTGGAATAATGATGTGTAATATCGGTTTCATAGATAATAGGCATGTAAGAAAAAATATTGGAAATATCCTTTATAAAGCAGTGATCAATGCAGGTTTTACTGGTGGGTCGTGTTACTTTATTTATGTATGATAAAAAACCATTACTTGATAAATGTTTAAATATTCTTTCACCATAGAATTTTCCTCTAAAATGTTTATATTGATGTCGCCTATAAATATTTGATTATGAAGGTGATTGTTTTCATTTTTTTTTTATAGTTCATCTATGTCTCTTATAAATGTATGAGGATCTGAAGATGGTGGTCGGTAAACACAAGTAATTTTGACTCTACGATTTTCAATTTGCATTGTTAGATTGATACCTTTTAGTTCATTGTTGATTGTAAATATGGTATGGTTATAAGGCAGATTGTTTCGTACATACACCATCACTCCATCGTTTTGATTATGGTTACCAAAATTATACAATGTATCGTACCCTTCTAAATGAAACAGAGTCACATCGCCCACTTGTCATGTTTCGGATAGAATGATTATATCTATATCACTTTGTATTCTTTTCAAAATTAATTTAAAGTAGTCAAAGTTATGTTTTATACTTCTGATGTTCATATGATAAATTCTAACAGATATTTCAGGATTTTGTAAAAAGAATCTAGCTCGCTAGTATCATGAGCAGTATTAGTACTAATACGTTGAATTTGGAAGTTATTTAAATAGTCGTGTGTCATAAATGATGCAATATTCTAAAATTTTGGCTAAAATTTCTTCTTTCTTAAAAAAGGATTTTCAAGTTGTACTGCTGTTGATAATATGGAAAAGTTGGACATTTTTTATCTAATGTTGAGTGGTTGGTACTATAATTTTTGTTATATCTATAGTTTGAAAATTTGCAATTACAACATACAACCGGTTCATGCTTACAACAGTCAGTATCGTGTACATCCTCTTTGCTGCAGTTGGTACAGGTCTTGTTATTGCGGCATTTTTTCTCGGTGTGATTGAAGCGAAGACACTTCTTGCATTGCGTTATTTCGTTATTATCATACACTGGTAAACATTGCCATCCAAGAAGAATTTTTCCATTGTTATCTTCAAATATTGCCCTGAATAATTTGTCAGAAATGTCTGCAAATAATGTGTAACATTTTTTCGATGGGAGGTACTTTACATATTTGATTTTGATGTCATCTTTTTCAATAAAATGATTTTGTTGGATAATACTAAATAACCTCACGAGGTTAAACCTGCTTATAAATGGATACACATCTCGCTTTATTTATTTCAAATAAAGGCAATAGCTTTCCACAGACTTTCTGTATTGAAGACCTTATTCAAGACGTTCAGGACATAATATGTACGTTCATCAGATTTCTTCTTAAAATGAATCAGGAAGTCGCTCCTTAAATAGTGACATTCATACATAAAACACCATGTACATGTATGCTATATATTGCTAGAGTACTCGGTAACCACATAAACTATTCTACTTTAATGAGAATATAGGAAACGCAGGTCCTTACTTTGTACACTGTTTGTGACCTCCGATAGGTGACAACAAAGCGTTTCTGTTTGATAATTTCTTTTGAACTAATCGTTAAAGACACTACAAGTAACGAACTTCAACAAAGACCTATCGCCGTTTGAGGGTCGATATGACTTTATTTGTAACATGCACGTTTATGCTAGCAGTAGTCGTATTCTTGTTACACTGCGATTACTTATTCTATTGGAGGCTTCTCTACCAGCTCTGGTAGAACTCGACCGTCCATCGAAAACGGATGGGCTTGCTCTTGTTCTATCGCAGGCAGTTTTCACCTTCTTTTTGAGAATTTTTACCGACTGGCACGATCCTCTACTACTTGATAATAATCACTGACCTCAGCTATCCTTTGCCAGCAAAGAAACCATGACCGACCCGTAACCTCCGTGAACAACACAGCCGAACATTTGACAACGTCGGAGTGGAGTAGCAACAGGTTGTTGTATTTGTCCTGAACAATCGACCTTTCAGTGTGCTTTCTTCTGCAGCCTGTTTTGTTTCAATGCATTTCGATTGAAATGGATCAGATAATGTGAAGTAGGTGCAGTGAGCTAATATTTTGCAAAATTTTTGAAAAGCATCATTAGGACCGCTTTCCTCTTACGATAAATGCAAAATACCAGACTTAGTCCAAGAGTATCGAATCAGTAAAGACTGAAGATGAAGCTCCAATTTTGAAATTAGATTTACATTCAAAGTTGTTTTATTTTTATACACAATTGCTAAACGATGATCGCTTAATTTAGCAATGAAACATGTTCCATTAACCTTTTTTCAGACACGTTTTGACTGTATTGCTTCATTGCACAGAGGAACAAAAAATAGAGGTGCTCTTTAAATTGCGTTTACGTCCTCAGTAAACGCAGCTTAAATAATAACTGAGCTTATAAGACCAAGTTTTGGAAAAAGAGGTCTTGTGAGTCCTCTCTTTCCATGCGATACGTCTCGACAACAATACTCTACTACAGGTAACATTATACAAAGCAAAGAAAACGGACGATACCATTTTATCTCAAATGTGAATGCTGAATAGGAGTTCATCCACATACAAACACCTGACCGACATCTATACAAAGAAAACAACTCGTGAATCCACCTTCGGGTACGGAGAGCTACAACAAAGCCGCAGCATCAAAGCACTGATCCGGTAACTCCTCGGAAGTTCTGACCGGTATCAGGAAAATCCAACCGTCCTTCCTGTCGGCAACTCACGCAGTGCCGCGGAGCTGGAATTCGGGAAGGCCGCGTCGAGTCCCGGCGGCAGCGTCAGGTTATCGCGGCAGCAGCCGGTAAACTGAAGGGAAACTAGGGAAGCGGCTTTGGAAGGCGGAAAATCCTGCGCGTATATTGGACAAATATTAAAATAACAATAATGACGACAAATATTCCTTGAGTCACAAGTTGGTATTGAGGTTTATTTCCTGCTGTCGCGAGGGATTATTTTCCGTGTATTCTAGGGATCAAACGCACCTCTTCGTTTCTTAATAAACACTTTCGTCTCAACTTCGTATTTAGTTTCGGTATATCATTCGTTTTCTTTATTTTATTCATAGATTTCTCAACAGGTACAATCTCTAATTACAGGAAAACACTATACAGGTGTTGAAGGACAAATAGACACACATACAAGAAGTAGTATCACGGGTTGATGATACCAAAAAGACCCTATGTGTGTATCAGAAATCCAATACAAAGTCTCACCAGTGCAGTGCCAATTAATATATTCCTGAACGTTAATCCTATCTCTAAAATACATAAAGATTAAAATTAAAAGGTACTGGAAAGCCAAAAAGTTTTACGTCACTGAACGGTTTTCGAATATGACAATATTCTTCGCTCATATCAAATTTAAAGAGATGGCTAACTTCGTTAAAGCATTTCGATATTCTAAATGAAGGGGATACTTGCACAAAATTTGTTGAAGCCTTTGGTAGATGAAACAAAGTGTAGATCCTACCATTCAACTTAGGTATAGTAAAGTTGAAGTTGGCCAAAATTTCACCACAGTCAATCTGACTGCTTAGCAAGCACCAGCTTTAAATACAGATATTTTAAAAATGTCGGTTGAATTTTCTAGACTTTAGATATATATATATATATCTGCAAAGTTGGGGTTGTCCTTTTCAGAAACAACTACCCTTGCATTAGAAAGGTAATGTGTAGTGAAACGAGGGCGACCAAGTAAAAAAAATAAAAGAAAAAGTACTCACTCTCCAGTTGACGAGAAGGGCTAAGTACGGCTCTGCCCGAAATCATACCGCTCCAACAGAAAATAAAATCAGCTGATGCGCTACCGAGCAGACGCAGGCGGTGGTGCAGACCACGAACAGAGGTAACAAATATGACGGCGTTGCCGCGTTTTCAGTTTTTAGGTAAACGTACTTCATAGGTATTGTTCGAAATTATCGCCGTTTGATTCAAAAACACAGGTGCGTGCACGACGTAGCCAAGCATCGGTGCAGGCTTTGAGAATGGAGTCCCTCCTCCGAATGAAAGCACCAGCTTGTTCAATTCTGAGACGAAGTTCGTCAACCGTATGCACTTCAGTTTTGTACACTAAGCGTTTCATTTCTCCCCAAAGAAAAAAATAACATGGTATTAAGTCTGGAGATCGCGGAGGCCACGCTACGGATCCATTATGTCCGATCCACCTATTCGGAAATAATTCATTCAAAAACGCACGCACTTCGCATCTAAAATGGGGCGATGCACCATCGTGCAGAAACCACATTGATTGTCTTACACTTAATGGCACATATTCTAACCAGGAAGGCAAAATGTTGCGTAAAGAGTCTAGGTATTGCATCCCGTTCAATCGATTTGGGAGAATAAATGGTCCAATGAGCATACCGTTCACCATGCCAGCCCAAACATTCACCGAAAATGTTTGTTGAAAATGTGCCCGACGGACAGCGTGCGGATTTTCTACTGACCAAACATGAGTGTTGCGAAAGTTATTCACCCCATTACGCGTGAACGTAGATTCGTCTGTCACCAATATGCACTTCCAAAAGTCCGGATTATTGTCATGTTGATGCAACAACCACTCACAAAACCGCACTCTTGCTGGAAAATCGTCAGGTTGAAGGGCTTGTACACGTTGGACGTGAAACGGATACAGCCCCTCTTCACGCAGCGTTTGCCACACTTTAGTTTTGATACTTGCACTTGCACAAAGAAATGTAGACAGTACAGTGATGATTATTTGAAATTTGGCTTTATTCCATCATTGCCGGACAAACAATCGCCTATGTGCCTTTTATGCAACAAAGTTTTGGGCAATGACGCTATGAAACCATCTAAACTGCAAGATTATCTGAGAAGATGCCACCCTGATAAAATAGAGAAAGGTTTGAAATACTTTCAAACACTCAAAGATAAATTTCAGAAGAGACCTACACTGGACAGAATGTTCGCTTCGACTTCACAAAGAAATGATGATGGTTTGCGGGCGTCTTACAATATCTCGTTACTTATAGCAAACTCCGGAAAACCGCATACTATCGGAGAGATGTTAATTTTGCCAGCCGTTGAAGAGGTTTTAAAAACTGTTTTACACAAACCTGCATCTGCTATCATTAAAAGAATTCCCTTAAGCAACAATACTGTTGAAAGACGTATTGATGAAATGAGTTCTGATATTGAAAGCTTCTTATGTAATTATTTGCAAACGACCCATTTCTCTATATAACTGGACGAGTCAACTTTACCTGATAATGCAGCATTATTATTGGCATATGTTCGTTTTATTATGAATCAAGAAATCTACGAAGAACTGCTCTTCGCAAGAACTTTGATAACCGACACTAAAGGTGAATCAATATTTCATGTTTTGAAGGATTACTTCATCGAAAAAGCAATTCCTTTATCAATTATAATATCAGTAGCTACAGATGGAGCACCTGCCATGGTTGGAGGTTATTTAAAACTATTTAAAAAAAAATGTGTCAGGGGTGTAAGCAATACATTGCGTCATCCATCGACAACATTTAGTTGCTAAAAATTTGAGTGTTAGATTGCATGAATCACTTGACTGAGTCATTGATGCAATAAACCGAATCCGAAGCAACGCGTTGAATACGCGGTTATTTACGCAGTTGTGTGAAGAAAATGACGAACACTTTCATCAATTACTCCTTCACACTGAAGTACGCTGGCTGTCGAAAGGCTTATATTTTACAAGATGTTTTGCACATTTTGAGACTATTTTAGAATTTCTGGATACTAAAGATAAAATTTTAAAAGAAAATTTAATGAAGAGAAAACAGACATCGCCTATTTAACAGATTTATTTACAACATTTAATATGGTTAATTTATCTTATCAGCGTTTCTTGCCAGAGTTAAACTAATGAAGCAAAATATTGGACGGGGCGAATTTTCTCAGTTCCCGAATTTGTCACAGACAAGCTGCCAGGAAGACGACGTTTCAACTTACGTTCAACATTTAAATGCCCTCTATTCAGATTTTGAATCTAGGTTTCAGGATATTTTGACTATGGTAATACCACCGTGGATAATTAATCCATATGGTGACATAGAAGAATGTCATAATACAAGAGAAACTGACTGAACTAAGTACAAACGAAGAACTTAAGGTTCAGTTTGAAAACGGATATCAGCAATTCTGGCTGCAAAACAACATACCCGTTACTTATCCCGTATTATGGAATATAGCGAGGAAATTTTTAATTTCCTTTCCATCGTCATACCTAGTGGAAAGGGGGTTCAGCGCTGTTACCAATCTCCTAACGAAAAAAAGAAACGGACTGGACATCATTAGCCGAGGAGATTTAAGATTAACCCTTACAAAATTGACGTAAAATGTTGGTAATTTATTATTAAAGCATCAGGTTCATCCTTCTCACTAAAAATATTGACTTATTGCTTATGTTATTTTATTTATAGTTTATTTTATGTTTATTGGTGTCTGACCAGTAAATGCTCGCATTATGAATAAGTGCCCGCATTGATTTTTTTAAAGAACCCTTCTTTATAGAAAATATTTTTTTTAATTATTCTGAAAATTCAAGCATAGGTACATACTAAAATTCGTTAATTTTTTGCCTATTTTTAGATAACGGAATTTATCAAGATAACAGTGAAATTATTGTAGAACATACGTTTATGTTATAATTAATAAACGAACTCGCTTATTGTACTATTTTAAGTAAAAAGTAAAAAACCTTTTTTTATTTTTCACTTTTTTTTATTTTATCCCTCTTATTTTTTTTCAATGCGGGCACTTCTTCCCAATGCGGGCACTTATTGGACAGACACCTGTTTATTTAATGTTACGTATATTTTACATAACAGATTCAAAATTTTATTTTGAGTAGTTTTAATTTAAATTCAATTAATAAATGTATGAATTAACATGTGTTTTTACTTTAAGTTTTAACACTAAGCTTCACTACAGTTAGAAATTTACAGGAAATCAATATCAGGTAAGTAGGGGGTCTACCCAATACGGAAAAACATGGCAAGGGGTCTAGGACACAAAAAAGTTTGGGGAACTCTGGTTTAGAGTATCATTTATTTGCATTATACATTTAATGTTATGTTGTAATATTAACTATGCAATAGAGACATATTACATTACATAAGCACACGGCCCTTTTGCTTTTAGGCCCGTACTCCTTCCGTCATTGCTGGTAGTTGATTCTGTAGGTCTCTGGGAATAGATCTTATTGTTATCATGGCTTTGAAGTACCACGGCAGATAGCTTATAGCTGGCCTTTGTGACCATGTCAGTTGATGTCAGATGATGATGTAAACACGAGGTCCTCAGACCAAAGTCACAAATGCGCCTGCTGGCTCTTGTTAGTGGCTTCTAGTTATATTTCCCTCTCCATCGTTGTTTTCATTCAGGTTACACCCGTATACAGATGTGATATGCATACTCTCTCAATTTGGTGTTTTCGATGCACATCCTCCTATTTCTGCTCCTATTTCTGCTCCTATCATTAAGCATCATATGGTGTTGCTCTCAAGAGAAGGTACTATAAATGCTTCGTTGCCGAGTACGAAAAAGTATATAAGCCAAACAAGTTTTATTTTGCAATGCTTCTTACTGTTTGGTGTTGTAGTTTCATATTGGACTCAATATCCTCTGATCTTTACAAACATACCCTTCTAGCCTTTTTCCAAATGTATCGTCGCTTTCAATTTAAAATCCTCGCATTTCGTTATTTTTCCAAATATACGCTGGACAAAGCACCAGGTTTGATGCAGAAGTAAGGTTCCCAGAGAGCTCCAGTCACACGCAAGAGCTGGAGGCCAAATCCGGCAACACCGTTGTTCCCGCACTCCGCTCATTCTTGGCTCAGCATCCGTCCGTTATGGAGGCTCCCATTGTTGATCTCGTCAAGTGCGAGATGCAGGGAACTTAGCGCGATGCCGGTATTACGTAACTCATTATGTATGTTTTCCCATAAAATGTCACCATCAATCTAGCTGACATTAACTTCATGCTTACTTGTAGTAGGCTCGGAAAGAACTAGCACAAGTTGACATTTTGCGATTTTTTTGACAATATGTAAGGTTTTTACTTAACAGGCCTGCCGATCGGATGAAGTCCACGAAGAAGACCAGAATGGTTTTCTTGGAGTTTACGGGCGGTGATCTTCCTGTTTCCAGTCGTTTCGCGTTGGGCCCTCTCGATTAACGCCTCCAAAAATGAGGACCTTCTATTCTGCTTGTCATCGGCTACTACCGTCCGCTAAGCTCTCTGTACCACATTTGGATGCGTACACAAACACTTGTAGGCATATACGAGTACCTCTGTCAACTGATGATATCCACGGTTGGAGTCCCACTGGCGTACTAAGGAACAAATCTTGCACTTGACAGGATCCACAATATGAACCTCCACATCAGACAGCTGCAGAGCCAAGAATGAGCGGCACTAGTGGTGTTGAAAAGGTAACTATACGATACTCGAGTACTCGTTACTCATAGATACCCGAAGTAACGAGTACCAATCAGAACCCGAAACGATTACTTTGATTACTTTGATTACTCTGTTTTCCGTATCCGTACCCGGTACCCGACCAATCGTTGAGTGACAACGCTGGTTTGCCTGTAGCACTGCCGCTCATGCATCAGGGTTGCCAGACATCCCACATTCGGGTGGAAACCTGGAAACTCAACTTTTTTTGATTGGCGGATATTAGAATTTGGTAATTGTTTTTAAATCTGAAGTTTAGCTGTTTACACCGTAACTCAAATTCGATTTTATTGCTGTGATCTTGGGAACCTGAAAAGGAATAAGGGGTCGGTTGGATTGGAGGAGCAAAGATGGGCAGTATTATGAGACAGAAAAGCGATAACAAGGTAATACCACCGATCAGAAAAACCACAGTAATAAAAATTATGTCAATTTGACCTCTGTTTACTTGTACTGTTTTGCTAAAAAAATTATAATTCAGTATGAGCACCAATAGTATGTGTAGACTAAGCTCCACGTACAACTTTTTATGCTGGTATATGCTTAATTGCTTGCTTCGAAAAGTTAATTGCCATTCCGAATTTCCTTAAGCCCATATACAGATCATATTTCTGACTAAAAGACGTTTATAAGCATTTCCAGCAAATACAATGTATTTTCAGTTTGTAGGTTCGTATAAGTCATATGACACTCTATCCTATAATAACCCATCTCTATAAGCATACAGTTTGAAGATACGATGTTTGCATTAAACACGACAGATTTGAATAACATTTTGGCAATTTTAAGCTTGTCTATTTTCTTACAAGATTTGAACTTGTTCAAATTCGACATTAATTACACGACGCACGTTGCCAAATCGTTATACTCATACTACTCATAGTAATCAAAGTAACGAATACAATTAATGATTACTTTGTAGAAGAGTAACGATTAGTAACGAGTACTCGAAAGCAGCGAGAATCAACACCACTAAGCGGCAATGCGAAGCGTGGCTAGGTTAAATCAAGAGTGGGCCAACAGCGGTGTTACCAGATTTCGCCTCGAATCCTTCCGAGTGACCTGAGCTCATGACCTTTTCGTGTTCGGCAATGCGGCATTTAAATTCTTTCATGGGAGCACCACGATCCGGAGGAGAAATATAAGGATTGATAACCCGAGCGACTCAAGTTTCAGCCTTTTGCCTTCATCAGGCTCAAATGCGTCGAAGACACATAAGTGAAAACATGTCCCATCACATTTGGATACGGGTGTAACCTGAACCAAGACTCAGTGAAGCGTAGCCGGCAGAAAGCGAGAGTGGCTGAACAGCCAAGCACAGCGGTGTTGTCGGATTTCTGGATCAACCCTCGTACATATTGGCTGAGGTGAGAAGCCTTATCTGTTTTATTCAGCATTGAACTCTAGAGGCAAAAGTGGTACAGCTGTTGGAATCTTGAATATTTTTCTAAATTTTTGCTAGATTTCAAGACACTTGGATATTTGATTTACGATTGCAACAGACCATACACAAAATTTGCAAAAAAAAATAATTATTGATGAAATTCACAGTAGGTTCTACAGGGTATAGACAAATACAATTCCACATTGTTGGGATTCTATAACATTTATTGAAGCATATTTCCTATGTCATTAACTGTTCCGAAATATCGTACTTCCGAAAATCGCAAGAATACAAAATAGATTTTTTCAAATCCCATACTAGGTTGTTGCTTGAAGGTCTCTGATACTGATCATAATATCTTTACATAAAAACCTAGTTCATGCGTCAGATGTATTTAAAACGATTTTGCTGAGTCACCATATACTCAGGTACCAAAACGGAAGAGAGTTACATGTAACATGCGTGCGCCACTGCTAACGCTACGAGCCTATGTATCGCCAAATTCGGTGCGTTAACAGTGGCGTACGATGTATCTCTCCTTACGTTTCGGCATTGGACTTTAATTATGTCAGAGTCAGCGATCGCCGAACGGGATCGCAGCTACTATCTTGGTGCATGTAAATAAAACCACTTTCCAATAATGTACAGATCTTTTTATTTAAAAAAAAATCATTCATTTTGACATACTCTTATTAGATACATATAAGTTTTCACATGTTCAAAGTACACCACTCCAACTCACCCACAGGTATCGGTTCATAGTTACAATTCCTCATGTATTCATGTTTATTCAAACGTTAACCCCTCCAAAACTTATAGAGCAACGTTGACCATGTGAAACAGTTTTGAATAAAACAACGCAACATGGAAAGCCTCCTCAATAGATAGAATTTGAAATATAAAATCATAAATAATTTGAGACCGAGTCGGCTGGAATGTGAATATTACAGTATAAGACAAAACAGGAGTAATATCTGAAAAATTCGTACGAACCACTTTGCGCTGTTGAAAGAGGAATTTATGAATGAGTTACTATTGAATATAGACTAGGAAAACAAACAAGCATACAAATATGTACAACATGTATTGCTTTTTAATTTTTTTGCAAAGCATTTTTAAAGAGGTTCCAGACATATTCGTCCGATACTGTATTATGTTAAATCCTTCAAACAGCACTCACATTAACAAAGTACATTATAGCGTTACAATCAGTTTTGATAATTTGGAGGCACACACCTACACATAATATGCGAGTATTTCATATTCAGTATGTAAACGGTTATTTCAGTTCAATCAACGCTATACAATAGCAAAATTTTGGTCATTTCATAAACTTAGTTATCTCTATGTACATTCGTATATAGATCGAAACAAATAATATAAAAATACATCAATACCTTACCTTAAATTATATAGATATCACACAAGAAAATATATCCCATCTTTCATTTTTTAACAATTGGCAGGATACTTTTCATATATGCCTCAGAACTCCAAAACCAAGTCTAGCAGTATCACAAAGCATTCTTCCAACTTAAATAATATTAGATGCTTAGAAACGATTTACTAATCATGGTAGATGTAACATTAACAATCGTTTGTTTTGAGTAGTGAAGTAAGAAAAAAGTTGTAAATGTCATATCATGGAAACTACAATTACAAAAATCTACAGAATACACGATATAACATAGAAAAACTTATGACATTCGAATTAGAACATACTTTAAATTAGACGAATTTTTACTGACTGCTTTGTGTTGCTACTTACTAGAAAATTTTGTGTTGACAGCTACATCGAGTTTAAGACTTTCATGTCGAAAACAACTCATCAAGTATTAATTATTCCTTGTGATACAATATACAAGACTTCGAACATTCATTACTATATTCAATGCTGTATAATATTTACAGTGTCTTTTCAACATGTAAAGCGCTTAGTTTTATGTAGACAAAATATCGACAATATTCATAAATAACTACTATTAGCCACTTTGCGACGGGACCGCCAACCAAAATCTATTTATTTAGTATCCTCGAAGATAGACCTAAGGACCAATCATCACCTCGGTGCTAAAACATATACGACTTTTAAGTAGCAAAAAATTTGCACTATTGTTAAATAGATAACTCCGAGGTAATTCTGAAAATCATTTTGTCATCCATGGATAAGGCAGTCGCTCCTATAATCATATAATATTGAATCTTCTAACGTGGAACGTGTATTTTCTAATCATGTTTGTATATATACACCTCCCGAACAACCAATTTCATTAAATTGTATTAAACTGTCTGTATCTGTATAAAACAAATCATTAAATACCCTATTACATTTCTAATAGCTACATTTTCCCTAAATAAAAAAGTCACTACAGGTGTCCCGTCAGCGCAGAACAGCAAACACGGTGTCCTCAGAGACTATACTTCCTAATGCTTTCTATGTATATGTTCAATTAAATATATTACAGGACCAAATTAAACTAGCAGACGCAGCTCTGCAAAACAAAGTATCATACAAATATTTGACATTCATACTCAAAATTTCAGATCATTTTATTCCCTATCAGTCTTGACCTCCTGGCATAAAGTTTCGGTTGCTAGTGCTAGACTCGCCTTGGAATATTTATACTTTTGATTGCGTTGTTCCACAGAAAAACATTAGTGAATTATTTGATCTATGGTTGCCCTTGAACTGCAGAGAATTAAATAAAAATCTAAACTGTACGTATCAAAAACTAATCACAAGAAACAACTGAATAAGCTCCGCGTGTCCAAACTGAGAGCATTTATTACCACTTGATGACCACAAGGAAAAAGGATGTTTGTGAACAGCGACATATCCTCGATATTATGCTCATCAGTCTTACAAGGATGATGTTTGTTTGATTATATATATATATATATATATATATATAAAGAGAATATGATCATGCGGAGAAAAGTATATAACAACAAGTAGGAAAATAATGGGCAAAATCCGCAAAAAGGAGGAAAGTGGATTCGAGCAGAAAATAGGATAGGTAACTCGAGCGATACGTATTTGTGCTGGTTGGCTTCATCAGGCCCGAAATGAATGCACATATGAAACTAAAAAAGTAGATACACATGCCCACACATCCGGATACGGGTGTAACCTGAGGAAACGAAGTTGGAGGGGAAAAAACGACACACGAAGTCCACAACAAGAGCCAACCTACACATTGTAGTATAAAATGGCTATACGACCTCGAATTTTCAAGGAGACGTATAACCACCAGCACGCGGCCGGTTATAGCCACTTGCTGTGGTACTTCAAGCCCAAAGGACCTACAAAGAGAATATGATCATGCGGAGAAAAGTATATAACAATAAGTAGGAAAATAATGGGCAAAATCCGCAAAAAGGAGGAAAGTGGATTCGAGCAGAAAATAGGATAGGAAACCTGAGCGATACCTATTTCTGCTGGTTGGCTTCATCAGGCCCGAACTGAATGCACATATGAAACTACAAAAGTAGATACACATGCCCACACATCCGGATACGGGTGTAACCTGAGGAAACGAAGTTGGAGGGGAAAAAAACGACACACGAAGTCCACAACAAGAGCCAACCTACACCTTGTAGTATAAAATGGCTATACGACCTCGAATTTTCAAGGAGACGTCTAACCACCACCACGCGGCCGGTTATAGTCACTTGCTGTGGTACTTCAAGCCCAAAGGATCTACAAAGAGAATATGATCATGCGGAGAAAAGTATATAACAACAGGTAGGAAAATAATGGGTAAAATCCGCAAAAAGGAGGAAAGTGGATTCGAGCAGAAAATAGGATAGGTAACTCGAGCGATACGTATTTCTGCTGGTTGGCTTTATCAGGCCCGAAATGAATGCACATATGAAACTACAAAAGTAGATACACATGCCCACACATCCGGATACGGGTGTAACCTGAGGAAACGAAGTTGGAGGGGAAAAAAACGACACACGAAGTCCACAGCAAGAGCCAACCTACACATTGTAGTATAAAATGGCTGTACGACCTCGAATTTTCAAGGAGACGTCTAACCACCACCACGCGGCCGGTTATAGCCACTTGCTGTGGTACTTCAAGCCCAAAGGATCTGCAAAGAGAATATGATCATGCGGAGAAAAGTATATAACAACAGGTAGGAAAATAATGGGTAAAATCCAATCCGCAAAAAGGAGGAAAGTGGATTCGAGCAGAAAATAGGATAGGTAACCCGAGCGATACCTATTTCTGCTGGTTGGCTTCATCAGGTCCGAACTGAATGCACATATGAAACTACAAAAGTAGATACACATGCCACACATCCGGATACGGGTGTAACCTGAGGAAACGGAGTTGGAGGGGAAAAAATGACACAAGAGCCAACCTACACATTGTAGTATAAAATGGCTATACGACCTCGAAATTTCAAGGAGACGTCTAACCACCTGTTGTTATATACTTTTCTCCGCATGATCATATTCTCTTTGTAGATCCTTTGGGCTTGAAGTACCACAGCAAGTGGCTATAACCGACCGCGTGGTGGTGGTTAGACGTCTCCTTGAAAATTGGAGGTCGTATAGCCATTTTATACTACAATGTGTAGGTTGGCTCTTGTTGTGGACTTCGTGTGTCGTTTTTTCCCCTCCAACTTCGTTTCCTCAGGTTACACCCGTATCCGGATGTGTGGGCATGTGTATCTACTTTTGTAGTTTCATATGTGCATTCATTTCGGGCCTGATGAAGCCAACCAGCAGAAATACGTATCGCTCGGGTTACCTATCCTATTTTCTGCTCGAATCCACTTTCCTCCTTTTTGCGGATTTTACCCATTATTTACCTACCTGTATATATATATATGACGAATGGCAACTTTAATAAACACTGATGAACATGAGAAAGGAGCTTTTCGCGGCAAAAAGGTAGTTCGTATAACTCTTGATGGCACCTTTATATTCAGTGACTCCTTCCAGATACATTCAATCAATCAAGTAAAGCATTAAGTGCAGTAGGTTTCATCTCAACCGTCTCTCAAGTTCACATTCTTTATGCCAGAAATAAGATCCCGTACATAAAGTTAAACCTGATGATATAGCCTATCGCACAATCACCCACATCACCAGCACTATTTTTGCTATCGTCCGCATGGCCACCGCTGATGTAGCTGCCGACGCAGAGAGTGCGCTGGCAGCAGTCTGCAGACACTGGTGGAACTCGTCGTAGTCCACTCTTGTGATGGCGCAGTAATGGGTGTGGGCACAATGCGAATCGCATTGTGCCAAAGCAGCTGTGCCGCTGTTGAAACGCACTGAGTTGGCACGGTAGTACCTGCAGGAAAGCATAACATTGAACAGTTGTTGATTTGAATTCAAGATGAAAATTTATTGATTCTATTAACACGTCATTTGTCCATACTTCCTACTTATCTATCGCTTGTGGAGCTGCAGTCAGTTTTTTTATTTCTGTCCGTCAGTCTGTTGGTTTGCGATGTCAATCTCTCGAAATTTATCTCCGTCAATCCGCCTGCTTCTTTTCCCTTAGTTCTGTTGACAGTTGATGACTTCGGCAAAACTAATTGGATGAGATTTGGGAACGAGATGCTTTACGGTTGCAATAGGTAGACAGGATTTCCCAAAGCAATATTGCAAGTAAGGGAAATATGCCAGTTCATATAGCTAAGAGTCAACGCATACCTTTTTTTAGATATACAGGATGTTCCAAAAATAGACGGAGATACCTTGGAGAGTGATTTCTTGTTGAGAAGTATGAAACAAGTTGTAATAAACACGAAAATTTATTGATTCTATTAACACGTCATTTGTCCATACTTCCTGCTTGTGCAGCTGCAGTCAGTTTTTTTTATCTCTGTCTGTCAATCTGTTGGTTTGCGATGTCAATCTCTCTAAATTTGTCTCCGTCAATCCGCCTGCTTCCTTTTCCTTAGTTCTGTTGACAGTTGATGACCTCGGCAAAACTCATTGGATGCATTTTGGGAACGAGATACTACACGGTTGCAATAGGCAGACAGGATTTCCCAAAACAATATTGCAAGTAAGGGAAATATGCCAGTTCATATAGCTAAGAGTCAACGCATACGTTTTTTTAGATATACAGGATGTTCCAAAAATAGACGGATATACTTTGGAGAGTGATTTCTTGTTGAAAAGTATGAAACAAGTTTTAAGAAACACGGGTCCGTAAATATAGAATTTTCAAGATACAGGGTAATAATTTAAAAAAATATTAATGATCTTAAAAAATATTTACTCGACTCTGTTAAAATTTGGCAACATCATTTGTTGTACCTAGGGGCTAATTTTGCCCTGAATAGATTGAAATTACCAGGACCACCGGCGTCCCGGGGGCATCCTAGCGAATATTACTGGTAGAAAAGCTGTACGCCACTGGCTTTTTAGTTTAGTTTTTGCTGAGAAAGTCACAGGTGCCTTGGAAAACAGAAAATCATTTCTTCATGGTGGTTTGACATTTGCGCATCAGTTCTTCTAGAAAAGAATTATTCACGTAATTTGTCTTAAAAGTCTTTGTCTCGGTTTTTGTGATGGAAAATTACACTTCTGAGGCAATGACAGAGATGCGTGCTTATAGTAACTTTTATGCAGCGAGGCGCCTGTATGCAGAAGCGTTTCCATACCATTGCAAGTAGGAGAAATATGCCGGCTCCTACACCTAAGAGTTAACCCATAACTCTTTTGATGGATGTTATAATAGTTTTGACATAATCCATTCTAAGTGATTTTACTTATTTATTTGTCGCTACTCAACCAATTCAAGGGCCGACACCTTAGAATATAGTTTGGTCAGTTTATTTATTTTTCAGTTGACCAATTCTCTCGAAAAATAACGTGCAACACATTAAGAACATTCTTAACACAGTTTAACTAAACAGAAAGATCGACATCTTTAAGCTTCTATACCAACCTGCTAAATATAGAATTCTCCTGCGGTGTATGATGTGTCAATTTGTCAGCCAGCGTATGCAAATTGACCGCATTAATGTCGTTGATGGAATAGTAAGTGCTGAAATTGTATTCGACCGACCACTCTACGTTCCTGTTGGGGTTGGCGATGGCACCGGACAGGTCCAGGTAATACTGGGTGTAATCGAACACCTGGAATAGATACAAATAGTGAAACACTACACTACACTAACGATGAAGCAAATTGGTCATTGGATCAAATAGTAGGGTGGCTGAAAGTTGTAGGCTAAGTGGTTGCTCTGCTTTAGCCTATGAAACTATGCGAATAAACAGACACATACATTTACTGCTTTTACTCGCAGCAGCAAACCGAGAAATGTTTTTTTACCAATATAAATCCAACTGGTCAAACATGTCAAAAATGAACAGCAGAGAGAATAACCACACCTCTAATTCAAGAAGCCTGAACGGCTCATAAAGCAGCCGTTCGTTTTTAAATAGGTCTAAATAAATTTGAGAGGAGGCTCTAGTACCAAGTATTGTTTGTCTCACAATCTATGGGCTGAGAATTTTTACTTTCTTCTATGGACAAAAAGTGACCAAAACTGCTCTTCCAAGTTTATTAGTCTATTCTTCCCTTAGTTACCTTGTGTATGTCATTGTGACGAAGTTTCATTAGAATTTATTTCTTTTAGATTTACATGTGTATACTCGTATAAGCAATTTGAAAAGGGATGCAATAAACTTTATATTACTCTGCTGATTGACGTTGGGGTTTGATCTAATTAAAAGCTGCACAATCCGTCATAACAGATTTTTTGTTAAAAGCTAAGAATCAGAACAACAAACATCCCTGACCACCATTTTTATGCATTTCAGTGCATACAAAACTTCGCACTTTCATTTCGCGTATAGTCACATCCGTCCTAAAATTTTGAAAAAAGAAAGAGACATTTGGCCGTTTGAAGTAATTTATTCATATATTTATCCCCAGTACTTGTTTTTCTGACACGGCAGTAGCAGTACATGCAAACAATCTAGTTCATCAATTAGTAATACAATTATTTGTGGGTAAGTGAGAAACCAGCCGTTGAGTGAAAACAGCTAAAATAATAATGTTACAGTGGGTGTTCTAATCTTGTAAACCTAGTTACCTGTTTGTGTTCAGATAATGACATCGACGTAAAACGTGATAAATTATGAAAAGGGATCTAAAATTACATTCAATATTGATCTGAAAGTCAATCCCACCGCGTAGGTGGGATAGCAAAGCTAACAGAAAAACAAAATAAAGAGACAAAACCGCCCCACATCCAATCATCATGATAGCTAACGGACGACGTGTCGGAATTTCAAAATCGAAAATTCCGGTTGATTTTCTGGAAATACGTGAATTTGCATACCAACATGTACTCTTTTTATTATTTGATTTCTTGTGACGGTTCGCATATAAACATCGTTCCTACACAGTCAGAGCTCTGAAGGAGTTCTTTTGATAATCAAATTTTCCCCCTAGGTGGCATGCGTGATGACCATGCAGTATAAGTGGCGAAGGCAATGTTAAGAGTTTTGGTTTGATGAATATCGGTATAGATAATATATACATATAATTATAATTACAAATGTTCCAGGTGAAATAAAAATAACGTGCAAATAAATATGAAATACCCACAGAAAGCAAAGCCTGTGCGCGTCCCATAAGTCTGCTGTCAGCTCCTTCTAAGCTCGCCGAAAAGGTGATTTATCGTCACCTTGAGAATTTTTCGTCAAATCACCATGTGATTCCTGACGTCCAATTCGGTTTTCGGTCCGAGCATAGCACCGAGATACAGGCAGTCAGGTTGGTGGAGCATGTAACCAGAGGGTTTACCCTCAACATGAGTACTGGCATCTTGCTTTTGGATGTCTCAAAAGCCTTTGACAAGGTGTGGCACGAGGGCCTCCTCTATAAACTAATCCGAAAGGGTTTTCCTTTTTGGCTTCTAAAATTAATGAAATCCTTTCTTGAAGGAAGGAAGTTTCGGATCAAAATTAACAATGTTTTGTCAACAACACGGGCAATACGGGCCGGAGTTCCTCAGGGTTCGGTCCTAGGGCCAATTCTTTATTCGCTTTTTATCCATGATGTCCCTTCCCCCAGCAACTGTGAAGTCTACCTCTATGCTGACGACACTGCACTTGTCGCCCAGTCGTGTACTGGTGATCTGGTTCACGATGGGTTGCAGAATGCGGTGGACGAAGTTCTAGAGTGGGCGGAACGGTGGCTGATAAAAATTAATCATTCGAAACCGCAGGCTATTTATTGTACCAAAAAACGTCGCGGCCCCCCAGCAGAGGTTTCTGTAGACGGAAATCGTGTACCATGGACAAATTCTGCCAAGTACCTTGGTGTCACCCTTGATAAAGGCATGACCTGGCAGAAACATACAGCATCCATAAAAACAAAATTCCAAATTGCGTTTCGGCAACTATATCCTTTGTTATGTAGATCCTCCAAATTGAGTTTGATAAACAAAGTTCGACTATATAAAACGATTATTAGACCAGCCATTACTTATGCATGTGCGGCTTGGTGTTTTCTTGCCAAGACACACATGCAAAGTCTTCAAGTACTGCAAAGCAGAACTTTGCGGACAATTTGCAACGCTCCATGGTATGTCTCAAATGAGACACTACACAGAGACCTTGACATTCCTTACTTGAGGGATTATGTCAAGCTTCAGGCGCAGCGACGTTATAGTCAAGCGGAATCGCACAGCAACCCTCTGTTGCGTGACTCAGTGGACTACACAGTGGAGCAAGTTCGTAAACATTCAAGGCCACGGCTCGCACTGTAATCAAAAGTTATCGTGAATCTTTAGTAGACTCAAAATTACACTCAAACGAAACCGAATCAAAAATTTGTTTAGTTCACCTCAAAATTAATCCGTGTACCAAGTCAAAAAGCCTAGGTGTTTCCTCTTAAACTAAGCATATCTGTTTTTCTTTGTTCTTCTCCTTTTTTCTTCTCTTTCCCTTTCTCTTTTTCCTTGATTTTGTCTGGTTTCTGGGCAACCAGAACTGACAGATTCGACTAACGTACATCAGACAGTGACTAATGGGCAAAGGTCCTACGGACCGCCCAGACAAATAAATGACGAATAGTAGGACCATGAAATAATCGCATAAAGCATATTTGGAATACTGCTCCAAACTTTCAGTAGGAAAAACAGGGTCATGTGACCTAAGATGCTTTTTCATAAATAATACTCAGTAGCTCAACAACTAATGATGAAAACACATCAGTATGATATAGCTTCTTCTCTTAGAATAGCCCATTTGAATTGTAATAATGATATGTCATTCCATTAAAAAAACTTACTATATGTGCACTAAGTACTATATTAATGGACCCCCAGTATACAGGGTACTCCACAGATCGATACCAACCTTCTAAGGCATGATGGTAGGCCCTATTTAAAATACTTTGAGCCATATGTACTTTAGTGCCAACGAATTAGTAAGAGCCAAGCCTATATGTTTACATAACTATGTTTCTCACCAAAACTGAGTAGTTTTTTTTTAGCTTTAGTGCATACTTTTTCCACATTTGTCTACCAGTGACTACCAAAGTGACATCGCTGTATCACCATAATAATAATACCTATCGTGGGCTGGGTTAGTATCACAATTATCAAACACTGGCAGTATTAAAAAATAACGCCAAAACTACGAATCAAATGACAGAACTGTCAAAAAATTGTCTATCCAATATTGAGTCTACATCAGTATAATTGTCATCATAGATACAATAGACATAATCGGGTGTGCGACGAATCAGAGAATGACATATTAGGAAGGTAAAAAGTTCATTTGCTTTAGCTGCATGCTTTTACATGCTTAAACTTATCTATTAAGAACTTTTAAAGGAATTTCTTGACAGTTTGAAAAAAAAGCTTTTGTTTTTATATATATTTGAAAGAATTTGCTGGTGTATGTTGAGGGAATATGTTTCTGGAAACATAATGACTATATTTAAAGCAAGCTGAAACAACAATTTACTGTTTCTCTCTGTCTGTACTCACGTGTTTTTATTACCCTCTGTATCAAATTTTCTACCATTAGTGGAAATGGAGTATGGAACTGACTGCACTGATGAACTTTCCATTAATTGAATCAACTTCATTGCGAAAACCGGATTGACGGCCGTTAAAGTGAATAGCGGATTTTATATGACAGAACAGGTAAAACGCAATTTGGCTACGATGGGCCAATTCCGTTTTTTGCGGAGGATTTTTATGATTTTTCCGTATTCAGGGAGTGCTGGCAATTGAAACTGGGTGCATCGTGATAGGGCTCAGTTCGCGTTTCCAGATTTTGAAGAGAGAGAAATTACATTATGAGAAAATTCCAAAAGTCATAATTATATTTTTTATTCTAAGATCTACGTTTGGTAATAATACTCTTAAAACTGAAATAAGTATGTATAACAGAAAATATTTAATAAGCGCTTTGTATGACTTCTTTAAGGTACTCGTATATCAGATATACTAAGGGTGGATTTCACCAGGATTGTCAAATCAACAGTCTACCTCCACCTATAGTGTAACAGTCCGTCTAATACAGCGAATGAGCTTCAAGTTCCAATCAACAAATTTTTGCAATCAATAGCTGGAATTGTTGAAAGTATGAGATAACAACTTGTCACTGAAACATCACATCAGCTTGTTGAATATTAAGAAATTTCATATAGTTTAGTCAAAATTTTAAATAGTGTTAGATTTTTGAATAATATTCATGATTGTATTTAATACTGTCAATTGCTTATTCATGTTTATATTATATATTTTCTTCAATTGATATGCTATTTCACTGATTCAACATCACCTACCGTGTGTTCTTTTTCGATAAACCTCTTGCAGATATCCTATCTAGCACCTACTTGATGACAGGCTCTACCAAAATTTCATAGATATTGGTCGTTTCCAAACATTCATTCATTTACTTGTTGTTCATCAGTACCTTTATAGCACCGTCGATTGATATTCCCACAAAACCATTCAGGATTTTTGATATCTATACATCCATAGTCAAATATTTTTTGGTTGTTGAGGAACTGAACAAACATCCACACTGTATTTACAGCGATTAAGAAATACTCAAATCTATGTCGTAAAGCTACCGGCAAACTTAAAACCTGCAAAAAAATAGAATTTGCAATAACTTTCTTGTTTCGCTGAATACACATTCTGGGTTATATTTATATTAGACATTATTTGAATAACAGCTGATTATTACATTTCAAAACTCCTCAACGAGTGACACATGTGTGGGATCCGTCAACCCTTGGTCCCAGTGGAGTAAGCTCCGCCAACTGTTGAAATATACTCTACTATGCTTTATAAGACTATACGTGGAATTTTTCCCAAAATCGTTGCACAACGCCTTGAAAAAATGCGAATGAATATTTAAAATTATTTCCATAACGCCGCAAAATAGCTCGGTCGGTACCTCGGGTTATACATCTTGACAGTAGGGATGTTCGATACGATCCTATATTTAGAAGTATCGACACATTTCACGAGTATCGTCTTCTTTCGATCCGGGCTGTGTCAGAAAGAGTGACTAACTTCAGATTACTTTTTTGTTTGTTTCTTTCCGCTGGATGTCGATAATTTTATTTCAATATTTTAGCGTATAGATACTTCCTAAAACGATAAGAATCGATACAAAATTATACTTTTCGTGGATCTAAACATCCCTAATCTTGACAGCTTGTCGTTCTTGTCAACTGGCCTGCAGGGTGCGGTGTTGCCCTTACTAACTTACATTTAGCTAAAATCTTATGACAAATAAAAGCTTCAAATGAAATATTGACGAATATGAACGGATATGCATAGAATTTATAATATAAATTCACATTGCAGATTTTAGATTGTCTATGCATGGACTTGAACCGGATTTTTCGGTATTTTTACCGAAAAGAGAATATTTATCGGTAATATCATTCTCCACAATTTTTCAAAATAATTTAAATATTTCTATACTTGCCGAATAAGAGCTGAAACCAGAAATAAAGCTAGAAGTTAGTTTTATGTAGTTTTCATAGTTTTATGCCCCATATCAATCATACATATGCATACACACTCAGGCAGTCGGGCACATGAGAGGCGTAGATTTAGGTTGCCTATGATTACAAACGCACATCCTCATCCCTTACTCCGCTTGCCCTGAATTGATTTTTGTGCATACAAAAGGTACAGACTGGTAGATTGCCGTCATTACCTCATCACCGGACAAGCAATAAAGAAACCGAAACCTGTCTGTTTTCAAAATAAATATTTAATTAAAATGAGAGGTGAGTTCATGAGTTCAAGGGTAAAAAACACAAAAATATTCACAATCCTATAGCCAAGAATCGAAAAGGAGTTTCCAGAATGGTTGCAAAGTACTTTGAAAGAGCGACCAGTATGCACATTGCAGAAGTTGTAATATCCCTCGAAAAATATGTTGTGTGCGCGCCGAATACAACAACGGACTTTTTTCATGACTCAATGGTCCTTGATCTTGGGACGGCATTTACCTTATACCGAATTCAACGGCACTACTTACCGATCACGTTTTTTTTTGCCGGTTCGGCAACACTGCAAATTTCAGATCACTTTAAAAGGAATTGATATCCGAGACGTGTTATAATATAGAAATAATAAGAAAATATAACAATGTCTGGAGATATATATTCATAAATATTTATTTTTGATTCTGACTTATAATATCTAGACGATGAATAATAGGTGAATGCGGATACCTTACAAATATCGATGTTTTAGGACCCAGAAATGCAGAATGTGCTGTTTGTTGACATTTGGTGTGGATTTCTAGATCATAAATTGGCAAAAATAGTTTTTGATGTAACAAAAGATGATGAACCAAATGGAATACGTTTTATATCCTTTTTTTGCAAAATAACAAAAATCGGTACATTTCAGCAGGTACGTGTTATGTACCTAACATACAGGCAAAACTAGATTGCCATGCATGAACAGTCGTCAAAACAGTGAAAATATCCTACCAAAAATATAATAGCTAGAAAATCGACCTATTATTTCTCTCATTTTCATTGATCCATTTAAATAACTGAACGGCTTTTCTGAAATCACTGATGTTCAGAGAGCTTTGACAGCGTCCGTCAAACCGCATTTCGATAAGGTCTTTTTCTATTGGTCCAACTGACCGTCAAATATTAATGTTGGTGAAGTGAGGTATAAGAAAGAACGGTAATAATTAATTTATTATAAAAATTTTCTAGGTATATTCTTGCTTAGGCTAGGATAAAAGAAGATCAGCTTTTCAGTAATGCCAATAATGTAGTTTTTGTGATATTTGCTATTTTTTGTTATTACAAAAAGGTAAGTGAGCGATAGCTGATTTTTAACTACAATTGCCATTTGATCATCACACAATACGTTGTGAAGAGTGAGAATACGAGAAAATTTTAACAGCTTGGGATGAGGTACCTGAAGAGGATATCGATCATGTGATTAGCACTATACCCGTGTTTCTGAGTGTACAAGACATCATGGAGGATCAACAGACTTGTTATTTATTTATTACAATTTGGAGTGTTCACAGCCAAAGCCAACACTTACCCTCTATGTTACAATACAATATGAGTAATGTGTACAAATGTATGAGAGATACATCTGAGGAATGTATTGAATCCGAGTTTTTGTTTATTGTCACATGAATTGATTGTTGTGAAGGTGTTTACTAGGATTATACAATATGGGCAAAACTTTTGAGTTAATATAGACACTAGCAAAATAACGGACAAAATCATTACATATGTATATCAGGTCCAGTTTTTGCTTCATAGTCAATCTCTCTTGACTTTATTAGGAATGGAAAAATGTTTTTTCTCTTGCTGGAAACATATCTCAAAAATTTTGTAGTGTCAACTGGAATCTCATTCTCGATGTTCATTGTATACTCATTAAAGACTGTTTTCATTCGCTCCTTAGTCTTGGTCCTTAACTTACAAAATTCGTGATATTTCATTATACCTTTTGCACCTTTTATGATATTCGAATTTCTCTTTAATTTTTTTATAGTTTTAACCTTAAAATAGATGGAAAATTTACCTCTTATTTTACGTATTGGCAAGAGTCTATCAATTACTTCATATGACCTTTGTAGAACAGACCAACGGCATCATCGACGGATCTGTGATCAAACAAAGTTTTCCAGTCTACACTTAATAAAAAATCATTAATACTATCATAGTCAGCTTGGTTGAAGTTACGGAAGCTGAAGTCGTGTTGCGAAAGCGGTTTGTAATGGTCACACTGATAATAATCAAACGAGATGGTGGCCGTCTTCATCCTCCTGACTGTCTTCTGCCCGACACACATTGGTGACTAAATCTTTGTTGCTAGATGTCAAGTCTAAGAGTTTATCAATGTTATTATGAATTCAGTTGAACTGCACCAGTTCCAACAAAGAAAGCATATCAATAAGGTTGCCTACTTTTTCGTCGACTTGGAGGGGCTCTAGGAGCTTATTGTTAAGTGAGCGGACCAGTTGACATTTGGCAGGTTGAAATCACCCACTCGTTGTGCTACTGAATAATCCTTCATCCGTTAGTCACGGAAGCTGCGTATGCGTATGCAGCTTTATGTGGCAAGTAAATACTACATACATATAACTTAACACCATTTCTTTGGTTAAACACTATCGAGACCGAGTAGCTTTGGCACTGTCACAAATACTTTCTGTTAGTCAAGTTTTGGTGATACATGTTAGATACTGTGATAGAATTGATTTGTCTTAGACCTTACACCCCCGGTAGTCTGATAATAGTCACAAACACTGGTCATTAATCGTGCTTGACAATTTATACAATTATTTTTCAGAGTTTCAGAGCATCGACATCTTAACGATGAAGACTTTTGAGGTGTCATCCTTTCTCAGAAAGATATCTGCATTTTTACGTCAAACATATGTTAATCATTTTTCCTTGGAAAATGCACGGACATTTTTATATAACAGTCTATTTCCAATTTTCATAATAATTTCGTTAATTAACATTAATGACACAAAATACCTTTGCTTTCAGACAATTTCTGTTTCTTCTTTATTCTTTGTCAAAATGCAATATCGCTACGAAAATATTATGACTGCAATATGCAAAGGGTCAATACGTAGATAACCGAAAGAATTGGATCCTATCATGTAAGATTCGTCTCCATTGTTACTCGTTTAAGATCCACCCCAGATTACCCGGTAAATCCCCTTCTTTAGCCAATCCGACACATAACAATAGCAGTCAAACCAGAAAAGGAATTAGCCATTTTCGTTTTCGCCATGCAGCAGTTTTCTGAGTATTCTGCAAGTGAAAACAGTTAAAATAACACAGCATAGACTGCGATTTTGGCAATAGAAGGCACCTTGTTCAGCCGACACAAAATTGATGACAGTTTTCTGTCCAACTTCATGGCGACATAATGATTCTTTTAAACAACCTATGAATAAGATACAACACCGAGAGCAGTTAACGATACGGCAGAGCGAGCAGTGAATCAAGACCTTCATATGGCTGAGGAACAAGAACAATTTTGATCACGTTGCATTCACAGGCAGGTATATGCTGACCGTAAAAGGAAAACATTTTGATAAGAAAATTTGTTAAATAACTTTCTTTCAATAATAAATATCTAAGAAATATAAGATACAAATGATACAGTGTTTTATTTGTATCCTATGACATTTGCATTACGTTCAACGGAATCCTATCAATATGTCTAGTAATGCGGCACACCTATGGCGAACAAATGATCTAACCGTACACTTTGCATTCAAACATATTTGTGACTATGTATATGACACCCTGCTACAGTAGATTCCAGAAATATAAAAAATTCACGATAAATTGCAAAACAAACCCAGCAAAATCGCCTCAGCTACTTTATTATTGAGCCGAGGACGTTTCACACGGATTTCCTGCTTATACCTGCCGGTCTGTTTCCTGTTTAAGATACTCTGGGCGGCGCGTTGCGGATTCTGACACATGTACTGTTTCCGGAGCGGTGTGCTTCTGCTACGTCGTTTAGCTTCCGGTTACCGCATGCATCTTTTAGGAATCGAACACCGTGCACTAGATAGTGCGCTTCGACTTCTCAATAATACAAAGGACTTTCTTTCTTTGCCCTGCCAGGACGAACAGCTCGACTTACAGCTTTCAGTAAAATATAGATATCTGTTATGTATAGAATAGGATGGAATATAAATGTATGCTTATAAATATTGAAGTTCTATTATAGTGCAGTCGACTTCTGGTATCGAAGATACGATACTCTTGGTTAAGTCAAGGTGTAGCTAAGAAGACTCTCTTAGTGTTAGAGGAGGGCAGAACCTTTTTTTTATACTCCAACTACCACGAAGGCCTAAGGCCTAAGCACCCATTGGGTACCGTGGGGCTATAGGGGGATACATGGGAAAGGGGGGGACGCCACACGGACTCTGGCGAGGGAACACGTGTGCATGCAACATGCACACATTCTGGCTCCGCCTACGAGAACCGTCGGGTGGTATCTCCACGTTCGACAGTCAGAGACCATCTACCACCTACGGACAATCACAACATCCATAGTCAAGAGAAAAATTTCTCCTGGGACGGGACTCGAACCCGCACAGCGCACGGCGACTGATCAGGAGACCGAAGACTCTACTACTGCGGCCACCGCTGCTGCGTATACCTGTATAATATGTACATTTGGGAAGAGAAATGGGAATATCTGGTGGAACGAGAAACCAACATTGGGATGAAACCGTAATTGGAAGGGAAGTGAGTATACTGAGTGACAAAAAAGGGTAAACACCTACATATGTTTATTAGAATTCAAGAATTTTTTACATATCGATTTATATTGCCATGAACAACAAGTGATAAAATGTTCAGGTTTTTCTGTTAAGTTTTTGTGGTGGCTGCGAGTATTGTGTGGTGATAAAGAAGCATTCAGTTTCCTTACATTTACGGTGTCAGTTAAATGTTGAATTTCGTGTAGCTTATTGAGAAGCCTTTTTGTGATTTCTCAAATTGCCTAGATTTCGTAGAATTCGCCGGGTGTCCCAGCTAAGTGACTTTGAGAGGGGTCGAATTGTCGGGTTGCGTGAAGCCGGTCTATCGATAAGAAAAGTTTCTAGGAGGATCAACAGATCCTGACACAGTAGACCGCTGTATGAACGAGCGTGGACTCAGGTAGGCCGAGAACAGCCAGCTAGGGGTTCTGGATGTCCCACAGGGACCACAGAGAGTCAAGACTGCCGGCTAAGACATTGTCTCTTCAGATTCAGTAGTACTCGAGCCATCGCTAACCAGTAGTTTGAAGAGCATGGAAGGATGGTTGGTATACATATGGTATATCGCCGAATATAGCAGTTTGGCCTTTTTTCTTATCGCCCACATAGGGTGCTACCTTTCACAGCTGAACATCGGCGTAACAGTCTGCTCTAGTGTAGATAAAGAATTCCAGGAGACCGAGAATGGGATCAGGTGGCCTTTAGCGATGATGGTCGGGCAAAAGTGAGAAGGCGACGTGGTGAAAGACGCGACACATAATTTGACAGAGAGCGTCACGTTCACCACACCGTGGGAGTTATGGTATCGGGTGCTATCGCGTAAACTCTTGTCAAAGGCAATATGACAGCCTGACGCTATATTCAGGAAGTAGTGGAGCCTCATCTTATTCCATACCTAAACACCGTCCAAATTCCGATTTTTCATCAAGACAATGCCAGAGCATCGTTAGCCTTCATGGATCAACATCGCATTAACCGTTTAACTTGGCCACCACGATCGCCCGACCTATCTTCAATTGAACATGTCTGGGACATGATAGGTTGCAGGCTCTGGAATTTGCAACACCCTCCGCAGACTTCAGCAGCTCTTACTCGCGAAGCTGCAGTAGCATGGAATGAGATACCCTAACAGGATATTGACCACCTTATCAGCACGACGTCCAGGCGTGTCAGTGAGTGTATAAGAAATCGTGGATCCTCAACACATTATTGAACCAGCTTCTGCAGTCAGCTGACGAATCAAGCTAAAAATTCAATCATTTTACTACTAAGGGACGCTGAACATATATGGCAAAAAATACTAAATTCGGATAGACATTCGTAGGTGTTTACCTTTTTTTGTCACTAAGTATATTTCAATACTATACAATAATAATAAGTGATATCTCGTGGGAGGAGTCATTTTAGACGACAAAATGTTTATGCAGGTGAAAAGTGCGAATGTCTTACCTGTTTGGAGATACACGCTGAAGAAGATACATATTTTTAAATGTTTTTTTGTCCGACACCGCGATACCAGGGGTGCATTGGGACAGGTGTTTGAAGAAAATGAGTATGTACTGGATATGATTGTCGCATTCTGTTCGAGTATATTAGCTGAGAGTAGTCCACTCGGATTTTTTCAACGCGTTCTTGGTTAATTATTTTGTTCCTCCATCGTTTTCCGATATGCAAAATGTTTTCGACTTCATCACAAATTATTCTAAAGAGTAAGATTTTATTTAATTTTACAGAAAAAGCTTCATAAGGAAGTATGTCGTGGAAAGGTTATCAAAATACAGTCAAATACGCATACATTTTAACGAAAGTACCCCGCTACTCTATCTACTTGGCTGTGTCAGTTTAAAAAAGACAGTGAAACAAAATCTCTTCAAATATAGATAGCAAAATCCATACTGTCCATGCAACAAAGAGATTAATGGACCCGCTGACAGAATTGGGTGCGAGGGCTCAGGCTGCATGAATCTATTTAGTGGCATAAAGATTCATGTCGATGATCTGAGAGACTGGAAGTCGGTTCGCTACTATGTAGTAGCGGAAAAAAACAAACGAAATTAAATTAAAAAAGCCACCGTTGTGGCGGAAACATCAGTCAGCCTACAAATGTAGATTTCGTTTAGCCAAAAAAACATTGAAATCTATCTATATGAGAAATATAAGATTTCTGATGAAACATCAATGTAAGATATGTTCTAGCTTCCATGTAATGACAAGAAATAATTTGACTGTTGAGAACGAGAATCATTGGCAGGGCACATCTGTTCTCAGCGAATGACCTTCGTCTTAAACTGGACGTCACACACATAAAAAATATATAAATACTATATCAAGAGAACTGGAACTTCCTTATTTGAAACATAAAACATGAAGATATCGCCATCGAGGACAAGTTCATTTAAATAAAGCGTTACACTGAAAGATAAGCAAGAAACAGATGAGTCAACTAGAGTTCCTTTACAAAAGAGATTTCGCTCCTACTTTACAATGTATTGCAGCAGATAACAGCTTTGTTTTCTGCGTATTCAACTGTATACAATTGAGCAGATAACTCTATGAGCTTAGTGGCAATCTCGCCATGTAGAAAGGAATTTATAGAAACCCATAATATCTGGATGTAAGTACCTGTATATAAGGGATATAGGACTGCTTTTACTGGCTTCTGTATAAAACTTTTGCTGCATTAAAACTGTGAAATTCTGCACCTTTATCACATAAGGTATATCCTAAGAGTTTTGGCACAAAGTTCATTGGCTTTAATTTTAAAAAACACAAAATAATATCAAGTTGCCTATGAAAACAAAATTTTGTCTACTACAGTTGAAATTTATTTATTTTAAAGTTTTCGCTTTAAGATTTCGTATAAATTAGAAATGAGAAAACGTATCTACAAGTTGTTTGGGGAAGGAAAGATATCACGCAGAACTATTTATCGAACAATAGCGGAGTGCGAGCAAGGAATACCATGTCTGAATCTCCCAAAAAGTGGAAGACCACGTGCATTTACTGCACAGAGGTCGGGTAGATTGGTGAGAGGATAAAAAAATCAGATTGGAATCTCAACAAAGCACTGGCTCGTCAATACAGATCTTCTAAGAGTAGGATATCGTTGGAATTGAGGAAAAATGGTCTTAAATATCAAATGAGACTTAAGTGCCCCAAATACTCTCGAGCACAATTCCTTCTTCTACCAAGATGCTGTCGTCAACTGACGGGGATAAACTTTGCCAATGGAAAAATCATTACTTTAGATGACGAAAATTAATTCACTTCGAGTAATTATTAAATGAATGAAAACGACGGATACGGACAACGTAGAGGAATGCCTTGACAATGTTAGATACAAACATAAAGCGAAATTTGCAGATAAAATCCTTTTCTGGTGCGCAATTTCTAATAGGGGTGTATCCCAACCTTTTGTGGGAAAAGTGAGGGGTGAAGCTTTGCATAGTCAGAGCCATATTGATCAGTACCTTTCCAAATTGCTTCAGTTTGTCCACTAATGACACTACTTAAGAGACACCCAAAACTGGCTTCGATAACACAACATACCTTTTGTTTCCCGAAAACGATAATCCTCCAAGCTTGCCGTAGGCTCGCCCGATAGAGAATTTTTGAGCTTTACTGTCTAGGAAGGCTTATCATGGAGGCTGGGAAGCCCAAGATGAAGAACAATGAAGATGGCGAAAATGTGTAAATGAATTTCAACAGTAAAAGAAAATCGTATAAATGTTTTCTGTCAAAAACTTTACTCTAGAAGTCCTTGTCACGAGATTTGTTGTAGTGTTTCATCAGAGATAACATCAATTAATCGACTTTCGAACATTTATTTGAGCATGTAATATAAGTGGGTTTATTTGCGTGTCTTACTCAGACATTGATGATTCGATGATTCTAGAGTATATATTCGCATATTGCAATATTTTCACCGGGATGTTTTAGAGAGTGAAGTAAATCTCCAAATATTGTACTGAATTGTGCTTAAAGACCCAAATCTGCTGGGCTGCTACGTAACCCATCGAGGTCTAGCTTGAAAAGCACAAATGATATTTACGAATCGTCACGATTACTTTTAATCTGTTTTAATGGAATAAAATCCATGGAAACCAGATACAGTAGTGGGTATGAAAGCATTATTAAAAATTTGTTTTTATACTACTCTGCGTACTTCTATCATTAAAAATGGATCTGCATCAAAAAGTTCAAACAACAATGTCCTTGTTCAATAAAGAATTTTTCAAATCCAGCTCACCTGTCCTGTGTCCTTGTCAAATTTATAAAGCCTCAACCCAGGATTGTTGGGACCATCGTTGTTTCTCTTTGGTGTTATCGATGGTGCCAGAAGAGCCCATGAAATTGGCCGCCCTGAAAATAAAGAATTGCCTTATTATGTGATTCAAAGAAATAATCCAACAACGTTCTCCCTAAAAAGTAAATATAGAAAAAACATTTAAAATACATCATTTATACTTGAACTGGAAGTATTTTCATTCGAAGCAATTGGTTCAAAGTATTGAGGGATCATGTTTCAAATACATTAAATTTAAACACAGGTGTACCTCAAGTATCAGTACTTGGTTCAATCCTGTCTTCAGTATATATCAACGAGTAAATAAACATACAACAAAGGGTAGATAATGATTTCATAGTTTTTGGGCAAAAACAGAAACAAATAGAATCAAGACAAAAATTGACAGTAGTATGATAATATTAAAAAAAAATGGTATGATAACTTCATATCTTTCAATGCGAATAATACAAAACTTATTATTTTTAAATGCGTCCATGATTCAATTAATTTAAATAATGAAATGATACATAAAACAGACAGCATTAGGTTTTAGGTCTAATCACAAATTAGGGTTCACCAATCATGGGTCACTCTAATACTTCCCATATTATAACAACAGTTACTTGCAACGTTGAGAGAAGCACATGATCAATCAAATACTTTGCTTATTGGAAAGTAGATTAAGATACAGCATTTCTTCTTGAGGTGACTGTTCACAAAATTGCTTGAAGAAGCCGCTTATACTACAAAAATGAATTATTATATCCCGAACCAGGAGAAAACTATTAGTGTAATTTCATTGCTCACTTTGGAAACTTCAAAAACAAATCCCAATTTGAAACAAATGTAAGCTGTGATATAAGACGAAACCAGGACTTTAAACTAATGGTACCAGTATATACACTTGTGACGGAAATAATAGTTTATAGTGGTCTGAAAATTTACATTTCTAGCTTGCTGCTATCAAAATTATTAGCAAAATAAAGATTTTCCGCCGGACCTGAAAATCATTTTGATAAATAAACGATAATATGCTAGCCCCGTCATGATTACCAAACAACAATTATTTGTGCTAATTTTATATATGGTTTTAAAAAATGCCAAACAGCCACGCGGGTGTCCGGACATGACACATTGTACTGTTCTTAATGTCTATAGTTCATTTTACTATAGCAAGTAGTGGTCTACGTATGTTAATTGACTACTTAATCCCGGTCGTAACTTATAGTGCCAAAGCCCAAATAGATCTGTATCATGGATGGAAGTCAGTGAAATTGGAATATCAGTCAGCGTTAAATCAACGGTTCCCCGATTTCGGTCGTAACGATCTCCACTTTAGCGTTGAGCCCTCTCAATTACCTTAGAAGTGGCCCCATCAATTATTAAGCCTTCATTTGAAATTACCCTGCCCTTGGTTGAGACAATCGACACAATTAGGATATCATTCAACTTCCACGCTAGATGGCGAGATATCGTCCTAATAACGAAAATATTCGTTTACTTTTGGATGCTTCACGACATGTGCATCACGAAAAGCTGTCACTCATTTCCGTCGGTTTGCATGTCGGCCCGATAATCCTTGACTCCTTTATACCTCGGAAAGCACCGCACGGAATTTTGACAAAAGGTTTGGAAATCAGACCAGTGGCGTCAGAGCTAAAAACAAAACGTAAACATCGCTCAAGCTTTTGTTTCACGCTGGAGACACCTCTGCTTATTTTCAAATAATATTTATGGGGTTGAAAACCACAGGCTGGAAGTTGTAAGGGCTGCTCAATAAAGTGAGAATAAAATCGTTTTTATTTTTTCTCACTTTATTTGAGATGGGATTTAAAGATAAAAAGTACAACAACATTGCTGCTTCTTTTCCTCTACAACCTGGCATAATTAGAATTTTAATATGACGTTTCAACTTTCGTCTTCAGTCGACTTCAATATTCTTACGTGAGATAAAATTTAATTTTCAAAGCCAACTACGAAAAAACTGTTTTTTTAGGAATATGTTTGGTTGGACAATGTATAAATGTACGACATTCTAAATTTTTGGAGTCAGAATCAAAAACTTTATTCACCTGTGTAAAAATCCAATACGGCGTCTATAAGAAGAAATAAAGTTGATGATTGAGAACAAGAGACAATACATAATATTCAAAAAATAAAAACGATTTTGGAAAAATTTTATTATGGAATTGAGAAACTTTCTAATTGTTGTTTTTTTTCCTTGCAGTTTGTAGTTCAATTGTTTTTATTTTCCATACGTAACTTTTTTTCATATGATTTTACTGAATTTCACAGATACTAAACTTCATAATAACAACGTATGTTTGGATGAGTGAAAACATGAAGGATTGTGAAGGAATGTAATGTTGATTAATGATGACTGAGTT
Organism: Acanthoscelides obtectus; assembly: GCA_963669975.1. Taxonomy (NCBI): domain Eukaryota; kingdom Metazoa; phylum Arthropoda; class Insecta; order Coleoptera; family Chrysomelidae; genus Acanthoscelides; species Acanthoscelides obtectus. Next base: position 57,992,669 of record CAVLJG010000010.1, on the reverse strand, counting down.
TCTATCCTTGCAGGCACAGGCTGCCTCTCTTTATACAATAATAAGAATAATAGTCGTCTTTATTTAGAAACAGATTAACTGATTGGCAAAGTTTAGCTTCCGCTACTCTTATACTTAACCAATCAGTTAGCGACTGGTAATATATATTCTAAATAACTACATAATTGCCAAGTCCCTATTGGAAAACCCGATACCCCTTATGATTTCCGACAGAAACAAACAACTTTGCCCCCATTTAACAAACTTTATATCCCTTGACGTTTCAGAGATCCCAATGGCGAGATGTGAAACACCCAGTATTTTTTATTATAGACTTGAAGCATATACTGGAATATACGAAAACGAATGAGTCTTACACAGAAATGCCCAATTTGGGTTTTCAAAGAACAATCAGGGAATAAAATAAAATGAAAAATGTTATCAAGTTCAACTTACATATGTTTTAAAATATACAACGTAAAAATTTCATAGATGCAATCAACTTGAAATCTAAAGGAAACCGCGCTTATTGGACCTAGTCCTTCGAAAACGGTATACTAATGAGTGGGAAGTACTAGGTCAATCTACTAAACAACAAGATGCAGAGTTATTACCTAAGAAACCTATATAATGTCAAAATAACCAACAAAGAGTCAACTTGCTGGCTAGATAGCTCCACACTAGTGCAAAAAGTCATTCCACCCTTGCTCGCTGTGACCTTCAACGATATCATCATCTATGGAGAAATAACTCAACGACCATGCCGCATGTCAGTCAGTCAGCATGCTTTGTTGGTTGCAGAATATAGAGATTGTCTGTAAGATATATCTCTGAGAAGATGTGTCAGAAAGAAAATTGGTTGAGTTGCAGAATGTGAAGATCGCATCTGGATGATTGTGTATATTGATCTGCATGTGTATAAAATCACTGATATTCCCAATGTGTGAAAATTGTTTCTGAATATGCTGCACCAGTCGGGTTTCTTTGTGTTGTCCTTTCTGAATTGAGGTTATGCCCAAAATTATAAAGTACGATCTTCTCCAGTTTTTTGCGTTTTCAGAAACTTTGAGAAGCATTACGGGAAATTACATCCGCGTCCGCGTTGTGTGGAATTAAGCCACATCGCAGAAAATTAGGAATAACACATGACACACAGAACAGTGCCTCGATTATTATCACACAAATCCTCACTAAGCGCCTATCCACTGCCGTTTCCTTCCAGCTATAGTAAGCAACTTGAGCTGAGGCCGCCATTAATGCCGTCTCTGAAGCAGACGTTACACCACATCAGAGCCAAACCATGATAGCTCAAGCGCCATGACGTTTAGGCAACAAGTACGGTTTCACAAAGAGTGAACATTAAGTAAACAACATATAGTTCCAAGTTGACATCTACCTACTAAAAACCCATACAACGGAAACAAGCGACGTAATGTCGCTTTTCAAGATACGTGATACTACTACGGTTGAGTTTGCTTCTCATTACTTTAATTCCAAAGCATCCTCATTGTAAGATAATCCAATCGGAATATCGCATATCCTTTCAGTGAGCAAACGTCACATCGTGACAAAGGCAACAGCCGCAGCGATCCTAATGATCCATAAACACAATTCCCCAATTAACTTAATTTCCCGCTTACCGCTCGTGAACGACCGACGCCCAGCGTTGAAGAGGAGTTGGGAAAAGTTCTGACTGAATGGAAAGTTCCTTCAATGGACACCACACGTGCTCTCCTAACTCCGTATACATACATCACTCGCTTTGCTAATGACCCTGCTGGCGTACGTACGGTTCATCTGTTGAATAGGCGCTCGACGTACGGCTATGTTTTACATGACTTATCTTTTCTGGTATTCGGTTAGGTTAACCGGGCCTTATGGTACTTCAAATGATCTGGGGATGAATATATGTTTATGGGATTATACCAGAGCAACGAAAATGGACAGGAGTAAAACATCAGCACTTAGGCCTGATTTTACTAACAGATCAGAATGCTTGATCCGGATCATAATGGACCAGTGAGGAGCCATCACTCCAGTCATGGATTTAATAAATATAGTCGATTTTTTCCGACATATCTCTCAAACTAGGGAAAAATATACGATTTGTGTAAGAAGTGCCTTAATCCCCATATTGAGACAAGAAATTCTTTATAAATCACCTGGCTTAGCTACAAAAATATATTTTTCCAGTTAATCCTGAGATCAAAACATATGATCTGGATCATCAATATCCAATTAGAAAGCGTTTTCGTAAAACTGCATCGAAAATTGGCCAATTGGACAGGAGCCTTCAAGCCCTGTTCGAATCTTTGATCAAATCTAATATTTATAATGCCCGTCATCAACTGCTGAGCGCTTCATTGAAAAGAATGGCATATTACTCACCTGAGCGATAATTTTAGAAAAAAAGGATGTATTTTTAAGAACGCATCAACGTGTCAGTTGTCGATTGAACTGTCATCTATTGTAATTTGTAGATTCATGAACATCCTCTATGTGTGCGCTAAATTTATGCAATCATGTTTTTAATCAAAGAATTTCAGTATATACTCGTATATACCGCATGTACATACGTTCTGTGGGAAATGAAAGAACCCAGGTTCGCGTTACCTTGAGCAATATTTGTGTTTACATTTAGCTAGTCTTTCATTAAAAGAATAATACCGATGCATTTTTTGAGAAGATTAACTATCTCTGTCGCAATCCAGAAGAAAGCCCTGTAGCGGCCCGATGTAAAACTAACAAAACTTCAAGTATTACAACATTTGTAGCCTAAGAAAAACTCTTATGAACTAGTCCAAGTTTGTTAAGATCGGCTCAGCCGTTTCGAATTTACAGGAATATACGGAAACTTTTGAATACCTCCTACCACTTTATTTTTAGGGATACTGCAAAAGTTGTGAAACAAAAAGGTTCAGATTACACTTTTAAATACAGAATTTGTGGCATGACAATTTTTGGGTGTATCTTATGTATTTTGAGACCCATATGTCAAGTCTAAAAACAGAAGGTTTCTATCACACACAAATATTCGGTAACATGTACTTTTATGAATTACAATACGTAACATCTCATATTGCTGCATTTCTCGGCGTTTATGTTATGATGCACATACATAATGTTAAGACCTGTCTATTCCTATTCATTATATGCAAGCTCTATGTTTAGAGAGCATATTGCGTTTATTAGTAGACTAATGACAGCCGAGTTGAATTACGTTTTCTGTGTTGAAGGGTGCTGAGATGTTCTGAGTACTGTTAATTTTTGTTAAAATGGTGTGTTGTTTCTAGCTTATTGTGATCGAGACTAGCTTTATGGGCAATGCCTAGAAATTGTGTAAATAGTGCGAACAGTTTTTGTTATGTGTGCGGAGAGCTAACTTTTAGATCCCATTAACGTACTTTTACTCCCCCTGTGTTGACAGCAGACGAACTTTCTTTTGGAATGAAAGTTGGCGACCAAGATAAACTATAGGCGCCTCATATATGTTGTAAGACTTGTGTAACATTGTTAACAGGTTGGTTAAGAGGCGACAATCGTAAAATGCCCTTTGAGGTACCGATGGCTTGGAGAGAACCGAGATACCATACTTCTGATTGCTATTCATGCCTCACAAATGTTAAAGGTATTGAACCAAAATCGAAACATACTATTAAGTATTTCAATTTACCATCAGCATTGCGGCCCGTTAAGCATAGTGATGAACTTTCTGTCCCAGTTCCACCAGAATCTTGGTCTTTGGATGAAAAAGTCGAATCCACCGACTCTGAAAGTGATGGTACAGAAAGCGTAAAAATGTCCGATCCTTCGTTTGACTTGTCAGGATGTTCAACAGCGCCGCATCCGATCACACAGGCCGAACTTAATGACTTACTTCGAGAACTAAATCTGTCAAAATCCCAGTCAGAACTTTTAGCGTTAAGATTAAAAGGATGGAATCTTCTCCACGGTGATGTTAACATTACTATTTACCGAAAAAGGCAACAGGACCTCACACACTGTTTCCGTCAAGCAAGAGGGTTGGTATATTGCACCGATGTCAACAATTTGTTTGACGTGTTAGGACAGAGACATGATCCAAATGATTGACGCCTGTTCAATGATTCCTCTAAGCTTAGTTTAAACGCGGTATTGGTACACAACGGTAATAAATATCCATCTGTACCTATAGCTCACGCAGTTCGTGTGAAGTTCTGTTAGAGGATATCCCTTATAATTAATATGGATGGACCATATGTGCAGATTTCAAGGTAATAGCCCTTCTTGAAATGCAACAGGGATATACCAAATGTTGTTTTCTTTGTGATTGGGAAGGAGTGGCCACTACGTCAGGTATTAACTCGGGGCATTGCAACATTGCTCATGAACCACTAGTTGATGCCAAAAGCGTGTTGCTTCCACCTTTGCATATTAATTTGGGACTGATGAGAAATTTTGTGAAAGATATGGATCGAAATGGAAGAGGGTTCTGCATTTAAAACAAACTTTTCCAAAACTTAGTGAGGCAAAAATTAAAGAGGGCATATTTGTGGGTCCACAACTAAGGAAAATCATGAAGGATGATGTATTTGATAGTGCTCTAAATAAAATTGAATTACGAGCTTAGAATGCTTTTAAATCAGTTACTGCAAATTTTTTAGGCAATGTGAAGGCGGACAATTATAAAGATATTGCGAGTGAACTAATTAAGGTTTATAGAGGAATGGGATGTAACATGTCTCTAAAAATTCACTTTTTGGATTCTCAGCTCGATTTTTTTCCGGAAAATGTAGGTGCGGTAAGTGATGAACATGGTGAACGGTTCCACGAAGAGATTTCTGCTATGGAAAAACGGAATTAAGGCAAATGGAGTGTCAACTTGCTTGCTGATTATCAACATATCGCCGTAAAACATCGACAACAACATTCTGAGATTAATGTCTAATCGAGTGTTTATTAGTACTCTTACACGCATATCCTTATATTTTACGAATATGAGAAGCAACTAAAATGCCTTATTGCAAGAAAAGCGCGGGTGATAGAAAAAAGCAAATGCTATTTCCGGCTTTTTGGGTACGTTTTACATAATAACCACCTTGTTTTGTCCATGTCACAAAAAAATATTTTAATTTTGTTCTCCAGTGTTATCTTCGAAGATCAGATACTTTTTTGTGAAGTTGATATAGCGGAAGATGCAGTTACGCCACTTCAGGAACTTGAAAATATTTTCCAGGTCTTTCTCTTGGCCGTTTTAGTAATAACTGTTTCTGTCGCAAGCCTCTACGATGGATAGGTTCCTATATACAGTACCTCGCATCCTTAGTTAGCCATCCTGTACTATTCGATGTCATGAAGTATGAGTTCCACCAACAAGTCCACCAATGACCCCATTCTGCCATTCACACCATCATCAACATCATCGCCTTTAATTTCGTTCTTCCTATAGTGCTTCGCATATTTTTCTAGTTGCAAAGTTCTATGGGCATTCCGTCGTACATACCACGTTAGCAGGGTTGAACACTTACGCTTGACAGGTTTATAGCGGAATTGCTAGGAAGTTGTTATTTAAGGGGAAGTTGTTACTTAAGGGTAACCAGACAATTCCATTAAAAATCGTGGGGGCGTCGCTCACTCAGTTCAAGGCAATCTTGATACGAGCTTCAGTTATAGAGATTGCGGGTGTTTCTCGCAGAAGCCGGCGTTCTTTGTTTTCCAGCAGCTTCAATTTCCGCTTGTCCTGTTTTCCTGTCAATTTACCTACATGCTAAGTTTAGCTTTTGAAACTTATCCAGCGGGCTGTTTAGCCAGTCTCGATCTAACTAAATGGAAACATCGTAATCTGTCTACACAAAGCTGGCTTATGTTCGTTTTTCAAGGAACAGGGTTTTTGGCACTGGAAATAAGGAAGTAGGGGAAACCCGGAAAAAGCGAAGTCTTGGGGCAGAACGACTATCTTGTTTTACATCCAAACGGTGACTGTGCTGTATCCAAAAGGTACTAAAACATGTTTTTCAACAGGCGGCCATCAGTACTGAGCTCTTGTTTGGCTACCAAACAACATAATATGTTTTTGCAACAAACGTATTGGATTTGCAAGATAGGTGTTATGATCACAAAAGCAATCTTATACTTTCTATACGAATGGTTTTTTAATGTATCTAAAGCACTTTAAAATTACTTTTCTAGTTGACGAACTGAGGAGAATCGAGTCGATGATTTTGGTACAACTCATACCAAAAAAGATCCTAAATAAGTGGCTTGGAGCAAGGCGCATAGGGCAAGGTTGATACCTTATTCAAGGTATCTTCATTTTTGTTGTTGATGAATTTAAAATGACATTTTGGTACAGGCTATATGTGGATATGAATGAAAAGCAAATCATGGATTGTGGTCAGAATTCATTTGCGTGAAACTGCGAATTGATGGTAGCAGACACTGTAATATATAATTTAAGTGGTGTCATTAAAAATCTTGCACAATTTTAAGAGTAGGTATTCTGAATAGTTTAAATAATAATTTTGTATGAAATTTAGTTCCTAGTCATTTGCGATATAAACTCACTTTGCCCAGGGAGTCTGGTTGTATGGACATTTTTTGGTAATTACAACTGTCTATGAATTATAGTAAGTTAATTAAAATTCCTGTTACGATAGCAGAAAGCTTCAGGTGTTCACTTCACCCCGATCTCCTCAACTGATAAACTACTGACTCAGCCTTCCTCCTAGGAAGGTTTGACAGATTAACGGATAAATGGACAAACGGACAAACGGAAAAACGGACAAACGGACAAACGGACAAACGGACACGACAACGGGCAAACGGACAAACGGACAAACGGGCAAACGGACAAACGGACAAACGGACAAACGGACAAACGGACAAACGGACAAACGGACAGACGAACAGACGAACAGACAAACCGATAAATAGATAAATAGATAAATAGATAAATAGATAAATAGATAAATAGATAATAGATAAATAGATAAATAGATAATAGATAAATAGATAAATAGATAATAGATAAATAGATAAGTAGATAAATAGATAAATAGATAAATAGATAAATAGATAAATAGATAAATGGGTAAATAGATAAATAGATAAATAGATAAATAGACAAATAGATAAATAGATAAATAGATAAATAGATAAATAGATAAATAGACAATAGATAAATAGATAAATAGATAATAGATAAATAGATAATAGATATATAGATAAATAGATAAATAGATAATAGATAATAGATAATAGATAATAGATAAATAGATAAATAGATAAATAGATAAATAGATAAATAGATAAATAGATAAATAGATAAATAGATAAATAGATAAATAGATAACTAGATAAATAGATAAATAGATAAATAGATAACTAGATAAACAGATTAAATAGATAAATAGATAAATGGATAAATAGCTAAATAGATAAATAGATAAATGGATAAATAGATAAATAGATGAATAGATGAATAGATGAATAGATAGATAGGTAGATAGATAGATAGATAAATAGATAAATAGATAAATAGATAAATAGATAAATAGATAAATAGATAAATAGATAAATTGATAAATAGATATATAGATAAATAGATAAATAGATAAATAGATAAATAGATACATAGATAAATAGATAAATAGATAAATAGATAAATAGATAAATAGATAAATAGTAAATAGATAAATAGTAAATAGATAAATAGATAAATAATAAATAGATGAGCGCATGGTTGTAGCACCTTCCAACTCCGTTCTCAGAAATGTCTGGCTATACCGTGCTTAATCCGTCAGTTGTGCACAATCACTGAATCATATGGTAGGAGTCTGCTACAAAAAACCTGTGAGGCGATTTTCTATCCCAATGTGAGGAGTCAAGTGGCCCTTTGGTAACCCAAAGGGGTCAGTGATAATCAAGGATATCTTCTGTCCCACTTGGAAAAAGGAAATTCGACGAGATTTGGGGTAATTCAAAGAGGCTCCAGAAAATACCTGTATTTACGCAGGAGACCTCATGATTTCAACCAACTGGTATAGTTAAAAAAACACACATTCTAGGTTATATTTATATTAGACATTATTTGAATACAGCTGATTATTGCATTTCAAAGAGTGACACATGAGTCAACTCTTGGTACCAGTCACAAAACATACTCTGAAGGTTTGGTTCCATGCTATTCAATCACAACACGGTGACTTGTGTGGTTGTCAGCGGCCATTTTGTGAGAGTGCGACAAGGTTGCCAGATTTTGCATTGATATTCCGTTTCACCCCTGCTTTATAAGACTATTCGTGACATTTTTCCCAAAATCATTGCACAACACTTGAAAATATGCAAATGAAAATTCAAAATTATTTCCATGACGCCGCAAAACAGCTCCGTCGGTACCTTGGGTTATACATCTTGACAGCAGGGATGTTCGATAGGATCCTATATTTAGAAGTAGCAATACATTTCACGAGTATCGTCATCTTTCGATCCGGACTGTGTCAGAAAGGGTGACTGCCATTTGGCTGCGACATTACCCTGCCCAATCAGACATATCTTTCATCATTTTGAAAAAAATATACAAAATCTTCAAATTTGTGAAGTTAGCGAGTTTCACTTCATACGTTCTTACCAGACATGCCCAAATCATCAGTTGCTGCTGTGATGTTCATCCCGACCACTGCATCCCCACGGCTGTTAAATTTGTATTGATAGGGCAGCGGGTTATGCTATAAATCATATGTCACAGTGTTTGTGCACTGATTGCAACGGTTAGATGATACCAAAAATATTTACGTAAATAGGAGATCTTTCCCATTCCGGATCGAACAATCTACCAAAGATGCTTATAATCAAGATACCTAGTAAATTTTCACGAAAAAAATGCAAAACCAGCAAATGTAAAAGATTCATTTCGCACCCTCCACCACGGGACGTGATCGTCGTTAGACTTTGCAATCCTTGAGTGACAGATAGATATCCCCGATAGTCAACGACCGCCAGTCAAAAACACAAACAACAAACATTACTAGTTTTGATGATTTTTGGACTTAAAAGGACATTATTTGTGAAACATTTATCATAATTTTTTGTCTATGTCCATAGTAATTGCATTATGCATCAGGGAGATGTAGGGATTGACACGTCTTACACATATTATCTGTGTTTTAGGATGGAGAGGACATAATGTTTTTATTGCTTTGAAGAAATTCATTAACCCGTAAATTAATAAATGATTACTATTATGACGTAAAGGAAGATCAGGAATTGGATGGAATGTATTTTATATTCTACTTTCTTGCAAAATACAGACAAATCCAAACTTTTCAACAGGTATGTAATGATAACTTTCAGTATATTGAAGCTGGCAAATTCGAGAGCGCCATGCATTAACAAACGTCCAAATCTGCTGCCAAATTTAACAGCTAGAAGATCGACGTATTATTTCTCCCATTTCCATTCGCTGAGGGGATAACGGATGGTCAAATGTACACCTATAACACAAATCAAAATACATGAAAGTTGACCTGTTTTCTCTATACAAAAGCATCATGTTGGACTCAAGAAGTGGTCTTGTTCATAATACAGTCGAATTTTCACGATTTAATTCAACATTTTAATAGAAATCACTGATATTCTGAGACCTATGACAGCTTCCGTCAAATTGCATTTCAATAAGGTATTTTCCAATTGGTCCATAATATGAATGTTGGTGAAATCGGCTTGTAGACTTATTATAGCTTACCATACTGCTTAGTGTTGACTTGGATCTTCTAGATTGATTCTCCTGACACAAGGCTTTGATTACTGTTCGTTATTCCAAAAAATCAGCCAACCTTGTCAGACCTTCAGCTTTGTTCTCTAGATTGTAAAGAAATCGTTCCCTCATAAAAAATCAACTTGACCGTTTTTGCCAAAATTCGACCGAATGTCTGCCACGATTAAACACTCCAAAATTTTAAGACTTTAAGAGCTCTGAGCTGTTAGACTGGTTTTTATAGTCCGATTCACCTCTCCTCGGAGCAAAATGCTGTCATCGTTTGAGCAATAGTAGTTTTCCAGCCCTCGTCGACCGGTAACAAAGCAAATCTAATAATATAAAATTATAAAATTACATTGATTGCGAATATATGTAACCCCTACAACAAATTGCCCAATCGATCAAAACAAATAAATACTGTAACCCGCAGCAACTATTTCCATTAGTAATTAAAATTAACGATGAATTATCGCTGCATGTCATAACCATTATCGAGATTTTATTTAATAAATTTGGATATTGGTTGCTGGTTTCACCATTTCTTTATTTGAAAACATCAATAGTATTCTGAATCAATAGTTTATCGGTAAAGTTAAACTGCGTTAGTCCGTCTCACCACCACTATAAGGTCCCGTTTGATCCCCACTAGAAATGATCGGTACAGTATGGGTTGTCTCTTTGGCTAAATTAGCAACAGTTTTTGCTACAGCTTACTCATCTACGTCGTCCTCAAACAGAGACCTCATCTGTCAAATACCACAAATGTTGGCAGAACCTTTGTAAAGCTGCTTTTGAAATGGTTTGTAACAATTCTTTCGTAAGTATTCGTTGCTATTAAATAGCATAAATCCTGGATAGGTGCTTTTACCGCCAAAGTGCATTGCAACCACGGTGTCATGTCGGTTGTCACGATGAACAGGCAGATATCTAACAGAGCTGCCCTACCCTTTTTAGAAAGTTTGAGCTACGAGCTTGGTAACCTTATTTTTAGCGAAGGAATATTAGTAAAAGTTCTATTAATTCTCGATAGTCGTCTCTAGCAACTTCTTTGGTCAATTCATCAGGCATGATAGCTTTTCAGTATACATCCGTCTTTTCTCAGATCTAGACTTCCAGTTCTCGCGAAACTTTTTAAACATTGGAATGTCAGGACTTGTGGTCACAACATGCCTTTTGATGCCAATTCGAAGACGTGATAGCGGCAAGCAAAAAAAACACTTTTTCATTAAGTTTCTGTTTGAGAAGCCCGCAGGCACCGTTGATGCGACCCGTATTTAAAGCGTCAGTATCACAACAGATAATCTGAACTTTATCTTCATGATTCCAGTCAATCATAGCTTCCCAAACTGCCTGAGCCTGTTCTTACGTTATAAAAATCGGTAGACGTCCTTCTACAAGCTTGCGTGCATCAAAAGGCGGTAACAGCTTGTCATCCCAGTAGACAGCTACAGTATCCGGTAGCTCGCTTTGAAAATCAAGCTTTGTAGCTTCTGAGCGCTCCTTTCGCTTTTCGGTACGAATTCTTTGAATAGAGGACTTTCTTATAGGAAACTCGTCAGTGTTATGTCCAAGTGCCTCAATGGTTGTTTCAGTAATAAAAACAGCATTTTTTATACTCAACTGACAACTATAAAAATGCTGCCACTAATTTTGGAGTTGGTATGCGTTTGACAAAAAGAAATTTCACACGCTGCTACAACAGATTCTGATTTGAATCATTCCTGAATTTGGAAGAAAGCTTCTCAAATCAATTTTCATGTCAACGACGATCATTTTTACCTCCACAGTGGTTATCTCCTTGTTGTGAGTTAGAGTAATCTGCAGGACATTTGCTGTATTTAAAAGTGCTTTAACTCTGGTTGCTAAGTTACTGAACAGTCAGAAAGAAAGTCAAAGAAAGTAGGTAAAAGAGAGGAACTCTGTGTAGGAGGTCTGACTGATAACGGTTGCTGCTTGAATTGCTGCGCTTGTTGTTAAATATAAGAGATCTCCAGATCCCTTTGAGGAGATACCATAGGGTGTAAGTCACTGTATGCAAGGTCTTATTCTACTGTTACCCAAAATTGTAATTCAGTGGTAATAGCCGAAAATTAATATTTAATTACGCAATACATTAAGTTCCAAAAAAATATGAACACGCTTGAGAGAAATAACATTAATGGAATAATCTCACATATTACACAGTAAATACTATCATTATTTCTTTTTTTATCTATTGCAATTCGACATACATATGATCTATGCACAAGCATTGTCCTTATATGGATAAATTATATTTATTTACTCACTTCATGTTCTCTGTATTTTAGAGTAAATAAATATTACTATTACTCAACTTGCAGGATAGAGGCTACCGAGACGTAGCTTTGATTTTAACTACTGAATGTATTTCTTCCTGGTTATAAAACTTATCAAGAATGACTATTGCGTATTTACAAAATTTTTCATATGGTACTAGTGTGTAGCTCAACTCTTGTGAAGATCTGTGATCCACGTACTCTATGTCCATATCTATTTGATTAAAATATATCTGCTCCTCCGTTGTTCCCTCTAACCGAACGGCAAGCGATACGGAAACATTAATCCTGACCATTTCTCCCAAAAGCTGCTATTAACAAGTCAGTGGCATGGAAAATATGTACAGTGCAGACGAGCGCACTGGAACGCTTTCAAAGGATATCGTACCATTCCGCAACACCAGCAGTTGCCAGCTGCGCGTTTATGCCCAGCTTTTGAGTGCAGCATTTTGAGTAATTTAGTTGAACAGTTTTAATCTGTATCGAATCTTCTCTGCTTTACAATTAGCAGTTAGAATAAAGCAGTCTCAAGTAGATTTGCAATTTATTTGTCATTATAACGTACCAAACTGTTTGAAATGCCAAATAACGAGTGCTGGTATTTCTACTCCACTCGCTCTTAGGTCACCACTATTTCCAACTCAGTTTACAAATACATTGATATAGTTGTAGTCACCGTTCTTGACGGTTACGTCATCAACGCCATATGAAATAAGTAAGCAGATCGAGTCTCCGTACCACGGGAGGAACAGCAGATTAGTCTTCAGCGCATCTGCTACTCTCTCCAGCAGGCATGAAGTGGAAATAACAGGGGACCGTGGTTTTCTCCATTGATCGTATTTCTGGGCCTTGTACAATTTTATATTTAAGATTGATAACGGGTCAACTTGAATTGCACGCCGATGTCAAGAAGTATGTTGTCACTCTGACAATTATGATTGAAGGGCACTCATACGTAGCGACAAGGTTTTCTAGACGGAGACACACAACTAAAAAACGTATATCCTTGGGCTTACCGAACTAACGTTCCCATACAGGGGTAGCCTGCATGTGTACCTGTATGTATGAGGGCGATGGAGATATATAAAGGGATACTGTTGGTCTTACTTTGACCCGCCAAGAACGGTGACTGCAACTATAGTTTAGTTATTCGCTGTCAATTTGACAAACTCGAATTCAAGAATTCAGCACCAAAAAGGTTGAAAGTCAACATGATGAGATATCAGTTGTTTTTCTCTTGCTAGCATCAAACAAGCAATATTGGACAGTTAGATGCAGCGAGGCACCTCAGAGTAAAGTCTGTCATATTTCACTTATTTTCAAATATTCAGAAACATGTTATCTGACAAGTGTCATCGATTTGAAATATCCATTCGATTTTTTATTCGAGCATCTACCTTAATACGAGAATATGTTGTCTAATGAGTTAATAAATATCTCCCAATTCTCTGCTAACGTATGGTAATGATACATCGAAATATTTATCATTTGTTTCAACATTTCCGTGGCACACAAGAAAAAAAACTGTTTTGCCGATCAGTTAAGCTATGCAGTTACAACTTTTTAATTAATTTCGAAGTGCTCGAGAAAGCATAGTTTGGTTTTATTATTTAATACTTTAGAAATTAAATGTATCTATTAGTTTCAAGTACACAGATAAAACCCAAATGAAGTCGTATCGAAATTGGAAGCTTCCAGAAAAAAAAGATAAGATAAAGTACCTTCAGGAGGAATCATGCGGTGGTGCTATATTAGTTTGAAAGCCAAGACGAATATAAAGGATAAAATTACAAAGCTGTCCATCATTACCCCTATTCATACGTAGATACAAATAAAATGCTTGATAGGTCTTAATCTGAATGCTTCAACATTTTTTTGGTAAGACTCAAGGTGTATTTCGCCTTTAACTGCTGTTTGGATACTCCTCTGCATTATATGTTTAGCAGCAGCATGTTTTGCCTTTTTATTCTCCCGTTTTATTATGAAGTAGTAGAGTTCTGTGTCGTTATACAATACTTTACTAATTAATTTATTTATACACTCAACCGCAACAGCCATTAACAGTGTAGGATACAGTCCGGGTACAAAAAAAGAAACATAATTTTTTCATAATGCAAGCAAGAGTACCTACTCTTCAAAGGTGGTATTTACAAATATTTTCAAATATCATAGTGCAGATATGAAAGCAAAAAACAGACAAAACCCCACAGAAATACATCCAATTATTCGGTAACGTCATTAGCCCTACTACAAGAGTAAAGTAGTGGAGAAAACTTTAAGATATTTGTTCTAGTAGGCAAATAAAAACTATCAAGTTGTCTAGAGTTTGGACGTGGAACAATTTATGCACTATATAGCAGCGATCTATATAATAGTGCAATATGTCACGCATTAAACTAACGGAGCACCTATCATACCATTCCCTGAGACTTCCTAGATCAAAGGCTCGTTCTAAATTTTTGAGGGTAACTGCCATTTTCCTTGAAATGTAGATACTTTAGTAATTGTCGCTGGTCATTTTGAAGTTCGTCTATCCAAGATTTATAGAAAGGCTCCCAAACAATTGATGAATATTCAAGCTTTAAACGAACTCTACCCTACTGAGCGGGGCCGTTGAAAATGCCTGTTCCCGAAGTGGTTGTATCCAGTATACAACTTCTTCCCGTTCAAGTGATTGTACACGCGTTAAGGAATACCTCAGTATCGATTGCCGGGTGGCGGTACTATTCCGCCAACGGGCCACTCCAAGTCTATTTAATATCACTTCTTCTTATTCCTACCTTATTAATAGGCTCATGCCTGTTTTACTTCGGTTTTTAGCCTCAATTGATGTTGTCTGACCATCTTTTCCTCGGCCGTCCCATTGATCTTCTTCCATTTGGCGATTTGTCTCTTGCCATTCGTACTGTTCTATTTTCTGTCATTCTTTGTATGTGTTGATTCCATTCTATTTTTCTTCTTTTGGTCCACAGGTTTATTTCCTCTATACCACATCTCGCTCGTATTTCCTCACTTCTTGCCCTGTCTCTTAGAGCTTGGTTTGTTATTTTTCGTCAGACTTTCATTTCTGTTGTTTCCAATAATCTTTGTATTTTCGGCGTATCTGCTCTTGTTTATATATCCTAGTTTTCGTTTCCGTTGTGAGGTATTTGTTTCTCCAGATTGTATTGTTGAGACATCCTGCTGCTCTGTTCACCATGTTCACTTGTTTTTGTACTTTTTCTTCTACTTTTCCATAGCTTGACAGTTTGATTCCTAAGTATTCCGTTTCCATCACGTGTTCTATTATTTTGTTATTCACGACCAGTTTACATCGTCTCGGTTCCGCTGATATCACCATCGATTTAGTTTTCTCTGTTGGAATCACCATGTTGTATATGAGCGCCGTATCTTCGAATTCTTTAATTAATCTCCAGGTCATCTTCATTTTCGGCTGGTATTATGGCGTCATCGGCGTAGTATATTATCTGCATTTCCTTTTCTCCTATTCTATATCCTCTTCTTTTTTTATATCAGTGGGCTCAGCGAATCTCCTTGCCTAATGCCAGTTTCATACTTGATAGGTTGCGAGAGTTTTCCGTTACATCTTACCATAGCTATGTTACCTTTATATACGAGTATATTCTCTATAGCTTTTACTAAATCCAGTGGTATCCCCCTGTCATATAATAAATGTAACACTAATACGTAAAAATAGGTGGTAGACAAGGACCAGTCGACCAAGACCGGTACCAGCCGCTAGGTTTTCCCAGGGTGCCTTATAAATGTCCGCATGTTTCCACACCTAAGCTATGCAGTCAGTTATCTTCCAAAACGAAGAAATTAATGATGATGGATCCTCGAGCTCCAAGAACTCTGGACGTAAACTCACTCCACTCTCGGAATGTCCGGGTGGAGGGTGGACTCGAGGGAACAACATCGAAGATAAAATTTGTTTTACGAACATCTGCGGCATTAACAGCAACACTGATACTGTTCGTCACTACCTGAAATCCAATCGTCCTGCTATGCTTTACTTGGCGGAGGCAAAAATCTCAGGGTCTGCACCGATTAACCATCTTAACTTCCCAAACTACGAGGTGCACTCCAATCTGAGAAAGAACGGGGAACTTGTGGCTTTTATCTGCAGCAGTCTTCCCTGCTCCAGAGATGTTTCTTTGGAATCAGACCGGAAGGACACCCAAACCCAATTGCTGCCTTGATTTCAATGCCCATAATGAGCTTTGGTTGGGCTCAAACAAGACCGATGCATCAGGTCGTGCAGTCGAAGCATTGTTACTCAAGGGCTGACCCAGCTGGTGACGAGCCCTACTTTTTTCCCCCGCGTCTCGTCACACGCCAGTAGCCTGCTGGATCTCTTTCTGACCACGCATCCTGTCCCTTACAGCACTGCTGTCCTGTCTCCCTTGGGTAACTTAGACCACTGTATTGAGGAGGTTAGGTTTCGGTAAAAACCCACGGTTTCAGCAGAAACTTGTTGCACAGGTCGCAAATTTGGCATTACGGACATGCCGACTGGGAAGGGCTCAGAGACTTCTTCTCTAGCTTTCCTTGGAAAGATGTCTGTTTCAATGACGCGGATGCGTCGGCGGTCCGCTCTTCGATGACCGACATTATCCACGTCGGAATGGAGAAATACATCCCTCACACAGTGAAAGTGCCTAAACCAGGGTCCAACGGCAAGTTTAACCAATCGTGTAACACTACTCGCCAGAGGAAGATCAAAGCACAGAGAACCTTCTTACAAAACCCCACTGTAGAGAACACACAAACCGTCGTCGAGTCCAGAAACAAATATAACGAAGCGGTTCGCAGTACCAAAAACCAACATGATATAAAAGTTAGGCACAGGGTAATCTCGCAGCGCAGTGGCAGTCGGTCTTTCTGGACGCTGGCCAAGCAGATTGAGAAGAATTTGTCACGCAGTAGCCTTCCACCGTAAGACGAGTGCTCTTCCCAACTAACAATTATCACTCCTATTAGAGTTGCAAGAATGATTATACAGTATTCCTTACACAGCATTGTATAGTGTAAGAACATTGGCAAGACCCTCTTAGAACAGCTATACAAGCGGAATGGGCACACCTAATAGGACACTTCAGTCATTTAAGAGGTTGTATAAGGGCTGCAGGTAAAAGTTATACAACAAAAGTGTAAGCCTCTTGCAGCCGCTATAGGACATTTGCGTCAGTGCAAGATTCAGTTTTTGTCAACTTTACAACTATTCTGTTACGTGATTCTACTTGGTTGCAACCAAACTATTTCTTTTGTATTGTATAGGCGAAGTGAAGAATATATAACTAACACATTACAGTCATCTTGTTTACTTACATATCGGCCATTGTGAATTTCATACACATGTATATGATAAACTTCTACACTGTGATATAGGGCTATCGAATTACTTGCGCAGAAATTTTTTTTGTGATTATCGTGCAAAGTAGTTACGCAATTTCTACGGGCTTCGTATTTGATTCATATTTTAATATTGATCAAAAGTATGTCTAGATTTTTAAGATGGAAAACTAAACTTATCTGCGTTAAATCTTCCACAAATCCTATATTTAGACACAATTATACTAAGGTCCATCACTTCATATGTGTAATTTCGAACTGAAACATAATTATTTAATACTAAATAGAGGAATAAATGTTTGCCCAATATGGTCCATGTTGTCTTTGGTTTATTAGAATATTTTGGTGTTGCCTGCAGGTGTTATACAACAATTTGACAAATGTCTAAGATGAAATACCGACAGAGTTTAATAGTTTGCCCAGAATTTGTACCAGTTGTATACCAACATATTTAGCAACAATTTTGTACTACAAAAGTTGTAATATTGTTGCATATGTACAGCCTTTAACAGTTACTAAGGCCCGTATCGTCAGTCGTCCCTACAATAATTGTAGGACGCCTTTTTGGCCTCCTTGATTGCCATAGTTTTCCACTTGTCCGTGTCAGAACTCTATTTTGAGGTTATGTCACAAACATCTATTTGCATGAAATTGTGCTTGCTTTTGAGTTATATCATGTTTTATCAGCCTGAAATTTACTACAATTTAAAAAGAAAACATATCTTCACAATAGGAGAGCGCTGACGCTTACACTGGACAAGTGTAATCTAGAAATTTTTGAAGGAGAGAAAGGAGTATGACAATCAAGGAGGCCATAAACGCGCCCTACAATTGTAGGGACGACTGACGATACGGGCCTAAACAATGTACAAATAGGTGCTTTCGTTGGAAGCAATTTGTTGGCTAAAGTAGTAAATTTGCACAGAAAAGCATAAACGTTGCCATGGATGTCACATCACAACCATTTTGACTAACGTGCAAAGATGCCATATAAAATAGTTGTATAAACGTTTATGCAACAGTTAAAATTTTGTCTCATAAGGTGTTGTATAACTATGCTATAAAAATATTTTAAACACCTCATTTTAGAGCAAATATGTTGCAGAAAGCAAATTTGCATTCCACACAACATTAAGCCAGCATTTTGGTGTTCAGGCAACAACAATAGAGATCTTTTCTGGCTGAACGGTTCCTTTACCAAAAGCTTATAGCACTACTTTGCTAGTTGGGTTGTCTCGCTCGGCATCAATAAAGCTTCTGGTCCGGACTTGATTCCCGCTATTGTACTGAAGAGGTGTGCAGCGGAGCTCCAGTTCTTTCGCATCTCTTCCAGATGTCTTATGAATCCGGCACCTTCGCAGACAACTGGAAATTTGCTCATGTCCCTCCCATCTCAAAAACAAAGGATCTAAGACCGACTCTTACAACTACAGGCCTATAGCTCTGCCCTCTATTATAAGTAAGGTGATGGGGAGGTGCATAAACCGCGAGTTCAACAACGTCACAGCTTGACTAGCAGCAGACAGTATGGTTTCAGGCACCAACGATCCACAGGGGCTCTCCTAGCTTACGTCACGCAATTTTGAGTCTCATGTCGTTGCTCTTGACATCATGAAAGCGTTCGATCAGCTGTGGGATGCTGCCCCCTAAAGCAAACTTTAGATGGGTGGCTGACTTTATCTCTGGCCGCAAGATATCCGTCGTAAATGACGGGTTCTCCTCTTCATGCCACAACGTCAACGCGGGTGTTCCCCAGGGATCGGTCGTGGCTCCGACACTGTTTCTCTTACATATCAACGACTTCCTTTACTGCACGATCAATCCAATCCACAGCTTTGCTGATGATAGCACTCTACATGCAGGAATTCAGAGTGACAAGCCGATCTCTGCTGAGTTGGAAAAAAGAAGTCTAGCGACAACTTCCTCTCTGAAAAGAGACTGGAGGCTATCACTGCTTGGGGACGCACCAATGCTTCCAAAACACAGTACTGTACTTTGACGAACAAAAAGCGTCCTAGCGTCTGCCCGGTTTCAATAGATGGCCGGGTTCTGCCAAAGAGCCATTCATTGCGGCTGGTCGGAGTCGAGATCACCGAGGACCTGATCTGGCACGAACACATTTCGTCAATAGCTGCAGCTGCTGGGAAAAAGCTAGGATATTTGTTTAGGGCCAAGAAGTACTTTTCTCCGCATGACCTTCTCACTCTATACAAGGATCAGATAAGGCCTAACCTCGAGTATTGCTCACACGTTTGGGGTGCTGCCGCCCCGACTACATTATCCATGCTCGATGCTGTCCAGAGGAGGGCAGCCGGACTGATCGATGACTCTTCTCTAACAGACGCTCTCGGGACTCTTTCGCACCGGCGGGCCGTCACAGATCTAGCTCTTTTCTACCGCTAGACCAAAGGGCTTTGTTCCTCAGAGCTCTCTTCTATGATGCTGCCACGCGATGTGCCTGCCAGACAGACCCGCCTGACTTTGGCGTCCCATCCTAACCGTGTCGAACTTCGTACATCCAGAACTGGCCGATACGACCGCTCCTTTGTCCCGAGGGTGTCGAGATTGTGGACATTCTACAAGAGGAAGCTTTTCCCAGTTCTACTAACCTTAGGCAGTTTTACATAAAATCGTATTAACAAAATTTCTTTAGGATCATCATAGCAGCCGCGGTGTTTCGGCATTTAGGCTTCCGCCTGCGCGGCTGCTTCGATATAAAAAAAAAGTTAACAGTATAAAAAGTTAATTGTTCTAATGGGTTGTAACTCACGACCACAACGTATAATAAAGCCCAATCTGTTGTAACACTCCATATGGCAACATTCGATTCCGTCAATATCAAATAGCTATGTCCAATTGTCTTGGTAGAGTCAGTGTATACACTCGAACTGTTTATGAAAGATTAGTGAAAATAGTCAGCAAAATGACTTGAGGGTCACTTATATCCAATCCATTATTTACAGACACTTACCGTTTTCTCCATATATCACCCTGAAGGTGTCCGAGTGCAAATGTCCAAAGAACTGTCCAACGATGATGGAAGCGTACCTGCGGACAATCTTGAGGTATTTCTTGTTGTGATGGTCTGAATACGATATGTGGGAGGGAGGGTAGGCACCTCTATGGCGTTCGTTTGAACCTGGAGCTATGTGACCCACGAGGTATACCTGGAACAAGAATACTTCATGAGTATTATGGGAATTTGGTGGCCTACAAACCATAAAACCATATACAGTCTTTCATATACTGAGATAATGACACTTCGACATCTTAATCATAAGACCAGTATATGAGCATGTTACAAGTAAACAGGTTGCCCTACTGCTTGAAGCGTTTGACCATAAAATGCATCTAAAAAGTGAAGTCTTTAGCACTGGAATATAGGTAGGTCATGCGTTCCCAGCTTAAGCCTCAATAACGCCTGCTTCGATACGTTTTAATAATCCTTGATAAAAATTGTCCATTTCCAGTATACTGAAGAGGTGTATTTACATACTGCATCGCCATGGAATAATTTCCCTCCGAATATTCCAGTCCATTTTAATAAATCCTCTCGCATCGCTAAGTTCGCGCATCTAGCACGTCAAATTCTACGAATATATACCCATAAAACCAAAGCTTTTCCTTTTTTTACTGTCGGTCATCGGAACTAATGTTAGGGGGATTTTTTGCTGGTGTAGGTATCCCGACAACCGCAAAACCATATTTTTTCGCATCATGCATCCATAACCGACACGATATTTCACCGAGGAACATAATTAATAATATTTTGCGTTTGCGGTGGACAGATAGCGGCGATGCCGGATTTCCATGTCTGCGTTATTGTCATCTGATGTACAAATATATAAGATGGTTTTTCATTCTTATTTTGGACTTTATACTCTCCAGAGGTGTCAGTAAACTTTCACTTAAACGTGAGTGGCTTCATTTGGCAGAACATGGAGGTTGATTAGCGAGAAACCACAGGATAAGTTTAAGAATTACATTAATTTTAGTATACCTAGATCCATTGTTCCTATTTTTTGCCTTCCTTTGACAAGATCAAGGCGGGAGTGCCACAGTGATCGATTTTGACTCCAGCATTGCTTTAAACTCCACATTGATGACCAGCATGCTCACCACTAAGAATAGACTCAATGCTATACATAGTTCCGATGGGTGGGCGATATATATCAAGCGATTGCTTATTTGGATGAGGTTACAATTGCATGGCACAGTATTTGACACAAACACAATTACACAGGATCTGGTAATCGTCGGGTTGTCCATTGAAAATTGGAAAGTACAATTGAAGTCCAGTCTATCCAAAGCCCAGATTTGGATAATTTTACACTGTCCATACAAGACGCAGACAATTTGACTAATTGGTGATTTTGCGATTTTTTGCCAAACCAAAATGAATTATAAATTCTCATTCATTGTGTCTTCGAGCTCGCTTCAATAGCTGTTCTTATCTCTTTCATGGCAATCACAGCATCCCTGTATTATCGATGTTAAAAGTATGTAATATGTCTTTATTGCATAATTAGCATCCCAATATAACATTAAAAAGTATGATGCAAATGGCGGTGTCTAGCCATTGGTCAACCTACTCAATTAATATTTGGAAATATATAAAAAAGTCTAAATCAAGTATACGAGGGGGTACATAAGAAAACGGAATTATTTTTTAAAAGCTATTTATTTTCAAGTTTTCACAAAGCAACCTTATCTCCTTCAAAATACTGTCCACTACAACTAATACAATTGTCCCACCGGTGCTTCCACTGCTCGAAACATTTTTTGATGTCTTCCTTAGAAATGTCTGACAGCTCCTCCCTCGTTTTTTTTCTTGACCTCTTCAATGTCGTCAAAGCGGCGTCCTTTCATACCCCTTCTCATCCCTGGAAATAAGAAATAGTCGCACGGAGCCAAGTCAGGCGAATAAGGTATGTGAGGCAACGGAACCATGGCATTTTTAGCCCAAAACTGTCGAACAGAGATGGCTGTGTGCGCAGGTGCATTATCGTGGTGGAAGAACCAGTCTCCTGACTGCAACAAATCGGGTATTTTTTGCCGAACACTGTTTCGCAATCGTCATAAAACCTCCAAAAAGCACAAGCTCTCGAATTTTTTCAACATTCTCGTCTATTCGGGCACAGCGAGGTTTGTCATTAATGGAGATTTCGCCATTTTTAAATCGAGCAAACCTCTCGTACACCTGAGTTTTTCCTATAGCACCATCTTTGTAAGCTATTTTCAACATTAAATAGTTGCAGAAGCATTTTTACCAATTAGAAAGCAAAAAAATACAGCTGCCCGTTGCTCACTGAAGCTTGTCATCGTAAAAAACGAAACAAGCACAAAACAGCTCTTGGAAAAATAATGACTACAGAGGAACGAAACAAGCCAGATCGACAACTCAGGTGGCACTCCTACTGGTAATGAGTTGCGCTGTACGCCCGTAGGGACACAAGCTCCGCCCACTGCAATGCTATTTCGGTTATTTTTGGGTACCTCCTCGTATACTATATACTATAAACTATAATGTCATTTTCCTTTTACTGGAGACTTAGAGTATTAAATGCTTTACAAATTTTTGTGTTGCTGTACAAGCGGCAACAAGAATTCTTTTAATTATTTGTAGTCTGTAGGAAAACATTTGATCTAAGCAAGGATAATACGTTATGATTCCATATAAAATATTAATGATTCACAAAATCGCTTTTTTGATTTAAGGCCGAGGAAGTTCCTGTTGGTTTATTACAGCTTCAGCCTAAAATAACATGTTTTGATGACGCTGTTAACATGCGTGTGAAAACGTGGGTCTTCGTCTATGAGTCGACCCGAATTTTGTGTTATGTGTCGAGATGTCTACGATAACATGACCGTGACTTCGTTATAGCTGCTCTTGCCCAACAGTCTCATTTGTGACTTCTCTCATAGCACTTGCGGGCTGCAAAGGTACGTCCTGCATTATGCTTTGCCTTAGCCGCGGAGAATAGTGATTGTGAACATGATGTTTCAATGCTGTATCGAACCCAGTTGCGACGTCGCTGATCTCAATTGAATTACATTTGCAATGCGGCGACGTTCTCCTTAAACATGCCTTTCGTCTCTCGAACAATGCTAAAAAGGGATATTTAAATTACCCGTTGAAAATTTTGCAGGCAATTCAGGTTTCCGGCAATGTACACAAAATAAACCGTAAAAGTAATTTCGAGACGGAGGCGAACGCTGCATCTCACCGCTGAAAATCGTTTGTTGGTGGTGCAACAGGAATTCCACCTACGAACACTGCTCAATGGACGTGCATTTGGAGGGTGCTTAAAAATATTAGATTCGTCATGAAAAACCTTGTTGTTCCTACTTCAAAGTTTAAAGAACTTCACAAATGGGTCTTAGTCTAGATAATAATAATTATAATAATTATAATAATTTTAATAATTATAATAATTATAATAATTATAATAATTATAATAATTATAATAATTATAATAATTATAATAATTATAATAATTATAATAATTATAATAAATATAATAATTATAATAATTATAATAATTATAATAATTATAATAATTATTATAATTATTATAATGATGTGATTTTTTTCCTTAATTTTAGCGTGTTGTTCTATTAAAATCTTAATAACTCAAAATGATGTAATTTGATCTGAATCAAACCTTATACCAAAAAAAAGCTTATGAAAAATTGATTTCAGGCTTGCACAAATATACAGGGTGATTTGAAACTTTTGTGAAAAAGTACAATTCGCGTTTTTGATCACCCTGTATGAGCAAAATAAAAATTCGAAAAAGTAACAAATAATATAAAAGCTTAGGTGTGTAGGTTTTCTTTAACAAAATTTAGGACTCCAAATTTCAAAATGGCGGATTGAGGGGTTGCCGAAGTGGACAGTTTTTCTGGACAAAACACCTTACATCTCAGTAGCTATTTACCAGAACCCCATTGTATGTTATATCAAGCTTCTTCTTTTGAATTGGTTTATTCAAATATGCAATAAAATTTGAGGCATTCCATTAAAAAAAATCACAACTTTCATATGTAGGTCAAAATTGGGACACCCTGTATAATTGCAAATATTTTACAAATGTGCCCTCAAATGTCGTGTATAACATCCTATAAATATATTTGCCCAAGATGTATTTATTTATTAATAATATTCCATCCACGCATGGATGGGCCACCCTGTACATATAGATCCAAGTTCTTGCAGGTATCGTCTGGTTAGATTTCGTGATTTTTATTTTTATGATAAAATCTGTATTATCAACACTTTCAACAGATTTGTAACCAAGATTCGCCATTTTAGTTTTTTGAGCATGTAGTACAAATCGCGATCCCTAGAATGATTTAGCCTTGCTGATCATACCAGGATATAAAGCACACAAGGAAGCTTAAGCGATGAACTAGCTAGGACCAAAAAAGGTATTGCCGAACTCTTGATAAATCTTCTTAAGGCCCAGCTAGAATAACCATAGACGAGTGTATCTAAGACTGAACCAAGAAAAAATCTGACAAAAATATAGGAACAGAGTTTATAAACGAAAGTATTTGCATTAAGACTGTCGTTTGAACTAACAAATGAAGCTCGTGCATATAATACGGAAGGCTACTTTCTGGTTGCAAGAACAGTACAAAAATGTGGAGCTACTGTTTTGCAAGGCCGAGGTTCGAGACGAACAAATCAAAAAATAAAGTAATATATGCAAAGTTCCTAATCAAATCTATGAAAGTGTTCTATATGAATCTTAGTAACATCAAGCTTAGCCTCCTAATATTTTGCGCTGAAATTCAATATAAACTAATCTTATATAGTCAGATGACAACATTAGCATTTTTGCAGTAATTCGGACTGTACTGATATGTAACTTGATTGCAACAAGCTATCAAACACATCATTCGTTAGTCATATCCATAAACACGTGCTAGTAAATCCAATATGTATACAAACTTATAATGTATTTCAGAGGAGGCAATAACAATGATAATTGGAAGCGTTATGAGCGTCATAAGGTAGTACAGCTCGCAATATATTCGGTTGTAGCCACTGATAACATTGTTTCTGTTTGTTGCAGTTATTTTCTGAAAGCACACGAATTATCTCCCATTTAGCTGCTCCCTACTAAGCATCAGTAAGTACCTTTGTGATAGATATTGTTTTAAGTAGATAATCCTAAACACATCAAAGCGCCTCTAATGTTAACCAAATCAGGGCCTATTTAATTTTAGCAGAAACTTAGCCTCGATTGGTCCAGAAACCTCACGTGGTATGATGTTCACGTATTCGACAGGAGGATGCCTGACCATATGCCGGATTTAGACAATTTCCATCCATGCTGCCAAGTAGCATCTGAGGGCTTCTCTTAGAAATAAAATCAAGGTATATTTTCTTTTTAAAAAGAATTGTCTATTCTCAACCTTCCACGTCATTTGTATTCTCAGAATTTCTTAACTACCAAAAAAGAAATTCCATAACCTGCAGCAACAGCAGAGGAGGCAACGCTGACACCTAAACACGGTGGTTGAAAGCAATAGAAGCATAAGTCTCTGGCGACGACTCGGTACATATGCTTATCTTCGCGCAGGTGCGGCTTTCAGTTAGGTTGGGTATCTTCTGGTAGAATATGCTGGTCTAGCAGCTTTCCCAAAAAGAGAGAAACCATTTTTTCTATCTGATTTTCCACCGGCAGCGAAATTACATTAGAGATACATTGGTACGACAAACTTAGCATATGTCAGTTACATAGATATTATGGCGGCTCCCAATTTTCTCTATCATTCGGTCCCCCTAGATATACCGATGAGTCTAGATGACTAAAACTAGCGAAAGATTATACAATCTGTGAAGATTTTTCTTTTGTTTGTATCCAGGTTAGTCGAATTTTCTCAATGAGAAACAAGTACCATATCAACGTCAATAACAGAATTCAGACTAAAAACAAACAAAAAACGTCGGTTTGAAAAAACGTATAGATTTTTAATCAGTTGAAGATTTCAACAACTCCTTAATTAACTTACTTCAAAAACATGTTTTTCTCTTCCAGGATTTCTAGCAGGTTAGTCAAATAAGATCGTTGGTTATTACTTCCCACGCCCTCTGGCGAGGAGATATTGCAATCGAGAAAAATTCCAAAAATGAGACATCACGTTGTATGGATCTTGTATGACATGTACGCCACGAAAAACCACGTCACTCATTTCCATCAGTCTGTCTTTTCGGTTCTTTACTAGGAACAACTAAAATCCATCGGGTATACTCGGCGGTTTTTAACAGACCAATTACCAGACGTGGTAGCACGTTACGCAAATTGCCGACAGTCTGATATCATTAATTACAGCATGGCATTGCGTTGGCCATATTTATTTCCCCAAATTTATATGCGGTCATGTTGGAGCACCTGACGGATACATAGACACTATTGATCAGACGCGGTTCGGATATTACGGTAATTATAACGGTTCCAGGTTATTAGTAAAATCGACATAATTTATAATATACTATAATTCGTAGTGGCGGAACATTATTGAAATATATGAGTTACGTGCAATGAGTGCATTATATTTAAAACCAGCAAACATTTAACGTATACCACGATTCATAGAAAACTGGAATCTCACTGCAGCTGTCTATCGGTTGAGTCGGAAGACTACAGAGATAATCAAAATTTTCTAAGGATGACGTTCGTGGTTTAAATGCTACTGAAAGATATACTTCAAGAGATATAATTAAATTATTCAAGGAAATCAATAGAGGGTCTTTTATAGGCAGTCGACTTTTATAGCCAGGTCGCAACTGTATATTTATCAAGTAGTGGTTTCACCTCATTCTCCCTTGGAGATATCATTTTAATCAAACAAGTCGAGTGAGTAGTTACTTCAAGATAACGTATACAACTAGTACAAAGCTTTACGCATACTTGTTTGGAGCTTAAAGAACCCTGTGCCATCTAACATTGCTCAGGTACGACTGTGCGTGAAATATTCCTTACAAGCCTGCTAGTCCAACTATGCGGCTCAATGAAGGGCAATCCCAGTGATCGGTGGCGTTTCCTCAATGAACAGTTTGTTTCAAACCCTCTGTGCACCTAGCGACTTGGCCCCTTGGGTCGTGTCTATGATGCCGTCGTAGGATCATAATTTATATTGGGACCTCCAGCTTCAAAATTAGTTAGGTAGAGTGTTGACACTTTAAAAGAACCTCTATTAGTTGCAAGCAGCTTCCTCTACTTTATGAACGATAAGATTGATTTCGTGCCTTTTACGGGTTTTAATATTGCTGGTACTGTAACTAATTAAAATTACCGAGCGAAGCTAACTTCTTAAAAGCAAATACCTCTACGCTTTAGAAAACCTACCTAAATAAATCGACAGCGACACAAAAATTCAATTTGGTTATAAATTCGTTGGCTCATTACAGTTCCTTATTAGCAAACTTTGCTCGCCAAATTTTGATTAATCCATCTATAAGACGAAAGGACTCCAAGTGTTTCCATTTAATCAGTGAGTCGGTATCAACGTAAATGGTCCATTTATAATATTGTTGAAGTGTTTCCTCCTCTCCCGAATTTATTCATACCTCAGAAAAGTAATAGAAAATGAAACCACATTTGGTTACTTTTACTGTCAGATTATATGTATATGTTTTACCAGTTCTGGCTGATATTCGTAACAAAATGTTAAATCAGTGAATTTGTATCGCTGTAAGTTAGTGAATGATTCAATTCTGATTATGACAAATGATTTACATCTCAATAGTAAGACCTCTCAGCAAACAATACCGTTTAGTTGCCAATTAATACTAGTGTGAAGTTGAATAGGGAGGGTGCTCGGATCACCAGGTGCCCATATTCAATACCCTGTTCACGTTTTTTTTGAAATCAGCGCTTTTCTTCTAATAGATTGTTTTGCATAATATGAACAAAAAATCTGTGATAATAAGCTGAAATATTAGGTACTTAAAAATGAACTGAATAATCACATTATACTTAACAAAGTGAAACAGTTGAAACAAGATGTAACTTCTGATATTCCGCCTCGTACTTGTACTCATTCAATTCTGTTATTTAACGAATTTTCTTGTCCAGCATGTCCAGTCTTTGTCCTCAAGTCACATTCAAATGGACAGTCCTAAGACCTACCTTCAGTATCCGACAATTGCTAACAAGCATCAAGCAACAATGTACCATCAAGTGAAATATATAAGGTCTGAATCTCTTATGCAATTTTAAGGATCTTGTTATAATGAGTTCTGATATAAGTGCCAACTATTAGAACCAAGTGAGAAATGTTCAACAACACTCTAGTTTTGCACGTCATCCAATTGGAAAATTCTCAATTCAAGTTCTAATATCACATCTAATTGCGTGTAGAGCAGTGGAGAGCAATACTTCCTCTACACTACATGCCAAGGTGGATCGATATAGGGCGAAGAACAATTTGCCTCCGGCACCAAATACACCTTTTATCTTTGCGTTGTATAGTATCGGCTCCGTCTTCTCCTTTAGATTACCTTAAATTTACTATCCGAGCAACTTTCTTATCAACGAACCGCGCTCTTTATCTCTTTGCTTCACAATTGAGACTCGTAATAGTAAAGGTAATACATTATCGAGAAAAACGTCGTCATCAGTCCGTATAGGATTATGTTAAGCACAAGCTAGAACCTATCGCAATAAGACACAGCCATAGACCTGACATCCTGAGTAGAGGATAGCTGCTATGCTTCCGCCTGTTGGCCCAGAGACCAGGCCTATACCATGATGACGAGTTGCCACAATATCAAAATATCACGAAGCAGCTATTCGTGGTTGGCTATCCTTGACTGAATGTTAAGTTAGTTACGAACATGCATAATGGATGAATTAAACGGATCAAATCCATCTCCCTGACCCAACCCCATACAACTCTACACTCCGAAGCCTTTTTAATATTAAACACTTTTTCAAAAATAATCAGGATCCTCTGGAACATCAAAAAATGTTTTTCATATTTTTCGTTTTTGCTATTTTCTCCTCCGCTACTGGATCGATGTTCAAAAACCACAAGGCTCTTTCGTCCTTGGCATATTAGTAGCACTACGTGAAAGCGGCACTTTCGAAGTCATAAACGGGCGAAGGATTAGCAGACAGACAGACCGACAGAAATGAGTGGCATGGCTTTTCGGGACGTGTACATCATATAATATCCAAAAAACATAAAATCTCATTTTCGAATTTTTTCGCGATTACAAGACATTCTCACCCATATGCGTGGAAGTAAAAGAACAATTATTAGGCTTCCACAGCTACTCTGGCTGATTGATTGCAAATGTAGTGTTGAACTTGACACTATCGTTCTTAACATACAACGTCAATGTCTATGTTGTACCACAGTTGCTACTCCCAGACAGAGACATCTTTCTAGATATTTGTCCCTGTCCCTGATTATGATTTAACAGCTTCTATTCTAAGCATATTCTATTTGGCAACATTGTGGTACTTTATATCCCATATATTTTAAAAATGGAATTTGGCTAAGTTGTACTTAGTCGAAAAGAAGATTACTGTACAATAAATAACCTAGATAACTTTATCTGGCGGCTCTCCCTAGAGGTATATTTATTGTACCGAACATTAATAATATTATCGTTAAGGGAAACTAGGGGATATAGACTCTTACAAGCCCACTTATCTCTAAACCTTTATAAGTGTTATATTGTGCGTCAGACAATCACTTACTAGTAAATCATGCTTTTCTGAGTTTAAGGCAATCAGAAAGTAGTCTACCTTGGCGGTAATACGTCAACGAACACATATCTTATATCAAAAAGTTTGGGGTATTTTCACGGTGCTTTTAACTAATATATGAAGACTTTTCACTTAAATATTTAGTGACATTCTGCAGTGGTGACCTGCGTCATCACTGAAGCTGCATTGCCGCTTGTGTGTGATTTTTTGATGTTCTTTATTTAAAATTAATCATCTTGTCAAAATCGGGATAACTGCCCAAATCAGGAGTTTGTCTATATAGGGGCTAATTATCTACAGTGATAATAATTATACTTTTAGAATCCTTACTGGGAGTCTAGTTAGGGCCTATTCTCACTACACTACACTGTAGAGTACTGTACGATTTATAAGTTATTATCCACTAAGTTATAAAAAAACTTCCTCCACTATTTACCATTCATTTCTTTATTTGAGTTTTGAGTCTCGATACTAATGTTATATTATTTCTGAGATTCATATTATTTGACTTTGGAGCAAGATAAAGAAAATGCTTCTGTCCTACAGATTTATTTCTTCGAGAGGTCCGATAACAACGTTTTTTTTTGACATGTTTGATAAACATGGTGAATACTTTGCAATTTAATTTTGACTGCATGGATATTCTTTAGTATAGGTAAAACAATATATTTGTACAGAAAGAGTGGAAGTTTTCGGTGTACAGACATGTGGGATGTTACTTTTTTCTCATATATTATTCTTAGAATCCATCTTGCAATACCTCAAGGTTTTGTGTGTGTTGGTTACGCAACTCCATTCAGCTCATTCAATTCACTTTAACATCGACTCTCACAGTTAGGTTTTGCAACATTTTTGTCCCGAGAGGGTTTAACCCTTCTTTTGTGTGGAAATTGTAAATTGACTGACGTTCTGGCATCAAAATTATAGACAAATAAGGTGTCAAAATATAATATAACCCTTTGGTATTTTAAAATTTTAGAGAAACTTAAAACGCGTATGTAGCGATCATCCGTCCTATATGATGACCTGGTTAACTAGTTATCGCATTCATTTAGAATTTTGCTCCATTTTATTATATTTTATCGCATTTTATTATATGTTATTATATTTTATTATATTCTATTATATTTTACTATAGTCAATTATGTATTATATATTTATACGTATATGTACAATGGACACTGCAATTTCAATTTAATTTTATTCTATTCTATGCTTGTTACATCCGTGGCTTTATTGTTCACAACACAAATGCAACCACCAGTTTTGTGATGTCATTTTACTTTTATTGTACTTTACCACAGATGTACTCTTTTTTTGATGTTTGGTTTTTTAATTTATGTTATTTATTATTGAATTTAGTTAAAGTGCCACAATGTCAGCTCAAAGTTTTTGTCGTTTCTGCCAGTGATTCAGTAACACTAAATTATGTCAGTGCGTGCGCTAGAAGCACATAGTGCATTAACGAATACTTGATAGACTTTAGTTATACCTGCGGATATGCAATTGACAATAATGCGATGGCACACAAGACTTTTCTTTCGTGACATTACTTTTATTTGTCACTGATACTCCTTTGTGGCAACAATATTTGAAATTTATATTTTTATAATTGTATTTGGCAAATAAATTATTATTATTTTACGGATTATTGTAATACGATTTTGAATACGAGGATTCAAAGAGAAACAATATACGTGGACGGAGTTTCCTTGAAAATGTCTGTTCCCACCGTTACTGTACCATACTTTTTCAAGTCCAAATAAATGTACCTATAGAATACTGAATGCGTTCGAGATTCCTCCCTTTCTGAACTGATACGGATTCTGGATCAGTTGGAAATCTGATCTTCAAAGGGATTATTTTGTTGTGTTCGTCAATGCGTGATTAAAGCCCATAATGATCTCCTTGGAAACCTCCCCACTCGAACGAAACTCATTTGGCGGTGTATAGTTTCTCCCCCTTTTCAATTCACAAAGATCTACGTTGTTTCTGGATGCTTTGTGTGGAATATTTTGTGTATCTGTACTTAAGCGTCAATAGATCTCGTGTTTCCGAAAGAAAATTCAATGACAAACATGGAATTTGGGTATTTTTGCGTTATCCCAGAAATAATTTAATATAACTTGGACAAAATTTGCTGTCGTTATGCTTGCCTCAAGAGCATCCGCTAAAATAGAGAAAAGAAAATATCGAATTTATAAATTAGGTAGGTTGGTCAGTGAACGATCTTTAGGTTGGCCGTTTCTACCTACAGAAGGTTTTGTCACTGGTTTGTACTGCAGGTATTGATAATTAAAGACCTTTACTTATAAACGAGCATTTATACGGTATAATTCATTGAATCGTCTGAAATTTTTACATATCTATACTGACAAACGCTTTTTACGAAGCATGAATTAAACCGAAAATTTTGTTTTTCAAATTATCTCCACATACAGAGTGATCCAAAAGACGTGATAAAAACTAAAATATCATATACAGGACCGCATTTTAATTGGGATCTTCTATGTCATTCTATGTCAAGTTTAAAAATCAAAAGCATTTTTATAATATCTTCAAACCGTCAACTGGACTGAACTAAAATTTGGTATGTGGATTTACCTAAGTATTGTCCACATTCTAAGGTTTACACTTGAAATTAACGTACACAAGTGGCGGAGATACAGGGGATTAGTGGCATTATTTATGCCAATGTTTTTCCAAACGCACAATTTTTCGAATCTTACCTTGAAAAAATTTTAATAATCTTATCAGTCATTTTTCGTATATACCTTAAAATCTCGCATACTTTTATACACATTACCCATATTTTATTGTAACATAATGGGTGTGTGTTGGCTTTGGCTGTGAACACTCCAAATCGTCATAAATAAATAAATATGGGGTTCATAGTAACATCTGAGGCTAATGGTGAAACAATCATAAGCCCAACTATGAGCTTCAAGAAATTCAGATTATGAGAAAGATTATTAATGGACAAACATAGTTACAAATGTTTATCGCTCACGAAAAAATCATGACTTTGTACTTAGTTATACCAAAAATATCAGTCCAAGAATGGCTTGAGAATTAAATAAGTAAATTTAGAAACGAACAATTGTAACATATAAATACTTGACATGCACGGTTGAACAGAAAAATACTGGTGAAAATGAAAGTAAGTCTGGCTCGCGGACCGCCTATAATACTAGGCAGAATCCTTTGTTGCAAAAATCTAAGATACTCAAAAAAGGTAACAAATTTTACGTTCATGATGGTTCCTGAAAGCTTATGCTATGCTGTTTATATGCTTCTGCTCCAATTTCAAAGCCCAGAGATAAAAATTCATGGATATCGAGGCCGCTTGTCTGGATGGGAGCTGAGCGGTTTAATCGCAGCTGGTGACAGATGAGCGGATATATTCTAGCCGCGCGTAGCTGAGCAAGTTGGAGTAGACTCAGTGTCGCAGGATATCTGTCACATGTGCCGCTTAACTTAAAACTTCCAAGTTTAATTACAAACCTATTACTGTTTTGGAAGTAGATATTGGAAGCATCTAAAGTACGGCATGGTGGTATTGCAATAGAAGCAACTAACAAAGGGCTGCATAGTCGGTAAAATAAAGTAAAACATCACGACACGACGTTCTACTTCTTTCAGCTCGACATGAAAACGAACCCTATAAAAATCTAAAAATATCGCAACTTGCTTCGTTTGACGAGAGAAACGAAGGATCCTTTTTTAAAATTCGATAAAGGCACTCCGGATTGATTGAAATAAAAAACTGTTAAGAGGAAATAAATAAAGAAACCGTGAACGACGTATAAAACATAGTAATGGACAGCTAGACAAGAAAGTGTTCCAGAGAGGCAAGTTATTTGCATCTCCCTTGGTTTCACAGCAATTTCGGAGATGTTTGAGTAAGTATCTGGGCTTCGCTAATGGGTCAGGGAATGACTATTTTTTTCCTCTGGTTACGGGTACATTTTTGGTGGTATTATTAGAGTATTGCCTCCTAATGATGAGTTCAAACTGACGTCATGGTACGACTGGAGCATTTGCCGCCATTTTGATAAACGTTTGATCTCGCAAACCTTCGATCCTATAGCCTATTTCTAGTCCATTTACGCTCCGGTTCAACAAAGATGCAGCGCGGCAAAGCAGCAGCCGCCTAAGCTTTGCAATAGCTTTTCCAAATTTTTGACAGGCACATACCTCTGTATAAGAATTACAGTCACCGATACCCGCCTTGGTTTCACTCAGCTATTATTAAGAACATTAAACTTAAAGCTAAATTTAGGAAAAAAATCGACAGGTCTGCTTTTGTTGATGATCTACAAGAATTCAAACGTTTGCACCGCTTGATAAAAAACCAGATTAAATCAGCGTATGATCAACATATTGAAAATATCCAGAATTCTTTAACAATTAACCCCAATGCTTTTTGGTCATACGTTTACTCCAAAAACAACACATCACGAATCCCAGGGATAATGAAATTTCAAAATAATTCTATAGATCAGCCTCAGGATATAGAGTTTTTCAGCAACGTCTATGTCACTCACAAGCCCCATAATAATGCCTCACTAAATCATAGTAATTTATTTGTCCATTTTCATCCAATTGAGGAAAATGAAGTCAGGAAGGCCATTAAATCACTAAAGGATAAGATGACATCTGGTCTAGATGGCATCCCGTCCTTTATAGTCAAAGATTGTGTGGAGGTGTTTGTTGGTGTTCTAACTAGGATTTTTTATATTTGTCTTATAACAAAAAGATTTCCAGATATTTGGAAGATCGCTAAGGTCTGTCCAGTGTTTAAGTGTGGGGATAAGTCAAATATTGAGAATCACAGGGCAATCTCTATATTATGCATGTTCTCGAAAGTCTTTGAAATAGTCTTGTACAGTCGCATTTACACTGCCGTCCAGCGTCAGCTGTCATTGCATCAACACCGATTTGTCGCTACTCGCTCAACAACCACAAATCTATTTATAATAACGCAGTACCTCTCGGAAGCCATTGATAGTAATGAGCAAGTTGACGTTATTTATACCGACTTTTCGAAGGCTTTCGATAAAATTAACCACAAAACTTTATTAAATAAGTTAGGTGCACTTGGTTTCACAGATGATGCTAGGGAGTTGATGAAATCTTACTTATCCGATCTTAGCCAATTTGTTAGCTATAATGGCTTCCAATCTGAGACCTACTTGGCATCTTCTGGGGTTCCTCAGGGGTCAACCTGGGATCATTACTGTTTTTGATATTTATTAATGACCTCTGTGACTCAGTTGAATGTGAACGCCTATGCTTTGCTGACGACCTAAAAATTTATTCGCAGATAAATACTCCTGATGATTGTATCAAGCTACAACACCAATTAAATTTTGTGCTGTCTTGATGTGTAGAAAACAAGTTGGAGCTTAATGTGAGGAAGTGTAAAATAGTCAGATATACCAGGAAAATTAATGTTTGCGAATATCCGCACTGTATTGATGGGTCTGTGCTAGAAAGATGCTCTGATGTACGTGATTTAGGTATAATCTATGATCAAAAGTTAACTTGTAGTCAGCATATAATAAAAAAGCATCAGAAGCATTGGCGGCTTATGGTTTCATAGTACGGAATTGGCAGGAATTTTCATAACATGAAGTCTATTAAGCTATTATATTATGCTTATGTTAGATCCAAAGTCGAATATTGTAGTATTATTTGGAGCCCTTACTATGAATGCTATAGCACAGCTATTGAAAAGTACAACGGATGTTTATGAAGTTTGTTCTGTTTAGGATTGATGGGACATATCCAGAGAGAGGTACAAGTAATGAGGAACTATGTAGTCGCTTAGACATGTTGACTTTGAAAAAACGTAGGTACTGTGCCTCAATAATATTTGGCTACAAAATGATCAACAATTTAATTGATTGCCCCTTGATCCTGGAACAGATCAAGTTTCGTACTCCAACGTTTTGCATCTCGCAATCATAAAATATTCGGGCTTCCTAGAGTTAGGACAAACATTCTTCTCAAGTCACCGTTATATGTAATGTGCTCTAACTTAAACAGAATTGGATGTTACTGTGATATATTTACGACAAATGTTAATTACTGCTAAAGGCAGCTAAGGCTTATTCGGACCAATAGCTCATGTTACAAGTTTATACCTGTGTTGCATTTGTTGTTTTCTTTTCGCTTTTTTTGCTTTTGTATTATGTTTATAAATTGTCCTATAAATGGGAAACTGTTGGACAATAAAGCTATTATTATTATTACTATTAATAGCTATTGGTCATTCGGCTATAAGACTACGAACAAGTGCAGGATTCGACAGGCTAGAACTCAGGCTCGGGGCACCGCCGCGCCGGCACGCCGACCCCGGCAGCTGCTGTTTATATTCGGTGCAATCGTAGCGCGTGTTTATACGTTAGCATGTCGTCTATGGATCAGCAGATCAAATTGAGAATATTCCTGTCAATGCTTCCTTCAGCCATGCTTCCTGTTCAGTAATGTCTCCTGCCGGAAACGTGAAAAGAAGGGACATTTGAATATTCAGGCAAAATAAATTATTGTCCTTAACGTTTATGAGAGCAAAATTTTAGAGCATCCTGAAATTAAAATTCATGATATTGAAAGACGTGTGACGAACAAAACAGGCTTATGTCCGAAGACGATTTTCAACATTGTTAAAAAATTTAAAAAAAATTGTCTCCGCCACATAAGCTGTGGGTACAATTGATAACTTTGATCGGAATGCCATCAGACCGCAAAGTCCATCAATTTGTTGAATGGCAGGAACTTCCCACCATAGACAAAGTATTACAGGAGGTTAATAGTGGTGAAGACTTACCTACTTTAAAAAGGACCACATTCTATAGTTTGCTCAAAGAACTTTATTTTGAGTATAGAAAATGGGACAGAATAGTATTTTGATGGACAGCCAATAATTATTTTATGGAAAGGAAATTGTCTAAATGAATAAAGAAATACCGCGACCAGGGCGGGCAGATTTATTACTTGGATGAAACCTGGATAAATGCAGGACACACAAAACCTTAAGTATGGGCTGACTCTACAATTAAATCAGCAAGACAAGCCTTCTTAGATGGACTAACCAATGGCCTAAAGGATCCGTCAGGTACGTGAATCTAAAAAATTCGCATTTGTGTTGTAAAAATTATGTCAAGTATCTATGAGCCCACGCTGAAAACTTAGCTAGACTAGGCTTAGCGGTAGATGGTAGATTTGTAACCACACCTGTTAGATACTCTGCTTGTATTACTATTAGTTTTCTTGAATACTATAAGAAATAATTATTTCCAGGAAAAGGAAAACGATTTGTTATCTGTCACATTGGAGGTGAAGATGGTTTTGTGTCCATTACTCTATCGGCATATCAGCCAAAGAAAGCGACCGACCACCATGAAGAAGTTGTATTCAATTGAAGCTCTAATAATGAATAATAACCATTCAGACGATGATTCAAGTAACTTCCAGCGAATAAAGAGTTGTGAAAAGTATGTGCACTTCTTTCTGTCAAAATAATCATTCATTTTGTTAGATTATTCCAAGACCATTGATGAAAATACGGACGTGTACAATCTCGCTTTTGGACATGTTGTGTTTTGTTTGGGAGTAAATGGACTACGAATGGACTATATGAGAAACACTACATAAAAAATTTTCTATGGAATTAAACTCCTATAGAAATCTACAGGTAACGAGAAATTCAAGGGCAAAGTTAATGAAAAATCACTCTGGTTGCTAGTAGCCCTAGGGTTACACATCGAGATTTCTGAGTTGAAGTTGTGCCCATTTACCTGACTATCTTCTGATACAGTAACAACGTAACCGTTTGTATAACCAGCTCATACTCCACATCGTAGCCGCACAATATCAAGGCACATTAATGACATTCCAGATGAAAATATAACCGAATTTCGCCTCCTAAAGTGGTCCCAGATGATGCCACAATATGGGTCGACTCGGAGCGACTGTGTTTCCTGATACGAAAGCCAAGGAGATATGCCTTTCCTGTCGCGCGGTAGAAAACTCCCCCATGGCACATTTTCAATGCCTGTTTGTCAGCGTCGGCAATGATATTACCTCCAATTCTGCGCGAAATATGCGGAAAATGGGCGATCTAAAATGTATAATCCAGGGAGGAGGGACAAGAGGTATCCGAGATTCACAATAACTTGCATCACTTGTGAAATAGTATACAGGTGTCCAAGGCCGTTTTATCAACGGTTCGTCTCGTCTATGGATGCACCAAGTGCTAGATTTTTATCCGGTTCTCGGCATACTCAGACCATTTTACCTTCTTCTGAGCTCATTTAGTGGACAACATCATCAGGGCCCTTGATAAAAAACCTGTGTTGCCTTAGTACCAAGGCCTTTGATAGAATTGATCACGCGCTAACTTATGCCAATAGTGCATTTTTTCAAATCATACCTAATCTGCCGGTTTTTGTCAAATGAGCACTTTATTGCTTCTGGGGTACCTCACGGCTCACTTTTAGGCCCTTTGCTATTTTTAATTTATGTAGCCGGTATTGATAAGTCTGTTCAAAATTCACAGCTACAGTCATACGCGGATGACACTCAACTGCTTTACTTCTTTTAGTCTGAGAACCTCCAGAATACAACTACGGAAATTAACGAGGGCATTGACTCTGTTTGTCTCTACTCAGCCATTAACGCTTCTAAATCTTCTGCTGTGCTGTTTTACCCCAAACCACAGGAGAGATGTGGTCAAAGCTTTTTTAAGTATATGTTTTACTTTCTCTGAAAGTGTCAAGTGCCTAGGTGTGTTAATTGATGAAAATGTGCGGCTTCATGAACATTCGAATAACCTCTTACAAAGAACTTATATCCGTCTGTGTGCAAACAGAAATTTGCTGAATTTGAAGTGCGGAAAAAGTTGTGTGAATCCTTTGTGTTATCAATTGTTAATTATTGAAATCAAGTTTATTGCAGAATATCTGTTGCACAAAAATAACTGCACCGATTTATATTTAGTTAAGAAAATTTTACCATATTAGGATCATTACCCTTAGATAGGCTGGTTAAAGATGGCAGATTTTTCAAAATAAAATTACCTAACCTTTATACGTAAGTGAATTATCTCTGGAACTCCAATTTATTTAAGTGAAATTTTTAGACACAATGTTCATCAAAGACCTATCCCTAACATATCTTCATTAAAAATGCCTCTTCATAGTTCATCTCTTTTCAACCGGCTTAGAATATAGAACAAAAAGCCTGCCTCTACAGGGTGTCCAATAAGTACCACGACAAACTTAAGGAGAAGGTAGGCTTTGGACTGATCTCCAAAATAACAAGCTTACTTACCTATATAAAAGTGTCACCGTTTTTGAGATATTGAATTTTTTCTTAAATAAAAAAAAAAACAACCTGTTCGTCTGTGGTCTTTAG
This sequence comes from Acanthoscelides obtectus, assembly GCA_963669975.1. Classification (NCBI taxonomy): domain Eukaryota; kingdom Metazoa; phylum Arthropoda; class Insecta; order Coleoptera; family Chrysomelidae; genus Acanthoscelides; species Acanthoscelides obtectus. Next base: position 57,953,151 of record CAVLJG010000010.1, on the reverse strand, counting down.
CTGCATGTACAAACAAGGTTTTACTCTGCTCATTTTGTCTATAAAATACTTCTAGGTAGTTGCTTTATGATATACAAATGCAATGTAGCTAGAAGATAAGGACTGTTTTGGGGGTTATAACCTTCTGATATTGTTCCTCAACTTACATAAAATCATATCAGGAGCAAGTAATAATAATGTAGCTTTGTACTATATAGCATGTCACTGATTGGCAACCAGTGCAACTTGAATTTAAATTCAATAATTACATTGTAGTGTGTGTCAGTCACTTACAAAAGCAGCTATCACTTTTTTATATTTCAAATAGTACGTGTGGTGCTTTTCTGAAACCTGTATTCAATGAGCAATCATTTTATTCAATATAATGCAGTTATAGCCCAGTCCATTTTTGTTTCACCACAGATGGTCAAAGTTGAGGAAAAAACCAGTCCATTTTGTTTCACCACAGGAAAAAATATCAGAAGGTTATAAATCCCAAAATAGTCCTTATTTGATCATGGTTGCCTGATATCTTTTAAATAAATTGCATTTGTATATGACAAAGCAACCATCTAGACGTATTTTATAGAAAACAATAACAAAGTATAACATTTGTACGTGCAGCTAAAGACTACAGATGAAGAGGTTCGTTTTTTAAAATTTAAGTAATATTTTGTTATTTGGTAGGTCAGTCCAAAGCCTACCTTCTCCTTAAGTTTGTCGTGGTACTTATTGGACACCCTATCATTTTATAAAACATTTAAAAGCTCTCCTACTCAATGGTGCTTTTTAAAGGTTTTTTCTAGAGCATTATATGTTTATGCTAAGATTTGTTTAGGCTATGATCAGCATTTTCATTTATTTGCAGTACAGCTGTATATTTTTCTGCGGTAAATGGTTAAGCGTCAGAATAGTTCATAGCTAAACTTTGCTTTTAAGCTGCTAACTAATTTAATTGGACGTAATACGCGCATTATCTGTAATTGGCTTTTAATGAAAGACGGTTTTTTATTATTATTGTTATCATATGTTTTTCCCAAAACTTCCTGATACGTTTTTAAAAAAAATATTTCAGCACCAAATAAATGGCTTATTTTTTCGTCTTTACGTGAATCGTCTTCTAGACTAAATAATTCTACTGATGTAGACACCAACTAATCTCTTTGTTTGTTTATAATCTTTGATATGAACTCCAATACTACCTATTGTCGTTGGACAAGTAACCAGACTCATGTCAAGAGCCTAAATATGTTAAAAAATCTTTGCGACACTGTTGAAAATGATGTGGAAAAACCAGCGGAATACGGGTTAGGCGAGCCACTGAACCTTATTACCCATCTCTTTCTCAGTCTTTCTCTGTTGGCATATTGTTCACAATGATAACAAGTGAAGGCCTGAATTTAACAACCGCAAGTTTAATTTCATTGATACACATTCCAACAAAAGAAATGCTCTTGATATTGAAGCCTCTCCTGATGAAAATGTCAATATTGTTGAACAAATATTGCAGACTTGGATTCGGAAAATCGATTCAGAGAGACAGATGCTTAAACCATCTGTTGAGAAACATCAAGTAGAGCCGGCCCCAACCAACGATTGCCAGTAAGGGAGATTGAATATAGATTCGAATTTTCATATAACCGAACTAGTCTTCCTGGGTTATGTGAGAGACGTTAGAGTTTTACAGGACCGGTCACACAATGGCGTCACAGGCCTGAAATTTCCATGTGGACGCATAGTAAAAGCACAAGAGGAGTAAAAGGTCTAATAATGGGTCGTATCCACAAATGCGTGATGCGTGTTAAGTTTTGCTACATCTTGCTTTGTGGCAAAATAATTGTAGTTCAGATACGGTAATTCAAATACTGTTGAAAGCCAGAGTCAAAGGTATATAGGTATATATTCTCAGTGGGATCATTGTGAATACGAATAGGTAGATCATAACGGTGAACATGCTTTTTCAAACCATGAACAACATGATGGATTTTTGAAATGTGTTTCAACAGCGTGTAATGTTTGGCCAACATTCTATTTATAGCGTTACAGGAACTCCCTCGCATTCTTGTAAAGTTTTTGGGAGGTAAAAAATTGGGAGTGGAAGGTTCCTGGAGCTGGGGGTTCCAGAGCGCGGGGAGGATATGTTATTATTTTTTGACGTTAATACCATGTATTTACATGCTTCTAGCCACGGTAATTCCACGCACCAAAACAGATACAAATACACATATAAGTTTCCCTGTAGATCTGTCCTTAAGTCATTCACAAAGTTAGTTCCTTGTATAACTGTTCGAAGCATTTTTGTTGCTATTGGCTATTTTAGTAGGATTAAATTCAAAATATATGGTGCAGTATTTGGATATGGGGATTGGAAAAAAGCACAAAACTTCTCAATTATTTTAAGTTTGATCTTTTGAAGTAACATTTGACGGTGGTCACGCGTTTTGACATACCAGATTCTTGTTACCTGTAGGGAAGCTATCTCTATTTTATATTAGTACTTTTATGAAGACTAATAAGGCACAAAGTACCATCTATTACCAGGATTGACCACTTTGTGTGGTCTTATTTCAATAGACATTGTATCCTGGATAAGGCAGCATTCGATGTTGTTCTACCTGAAGACCAAGCCTAGACTACGATGATGAGTCGCTAAAAGGCACGAAACACCTGTCCATGGTTGGCCGTCTAAGGTGTGATGAAGTAAGTTAAGACTAGTTTAGTTTTAGCTGTTTGGAGTATATATACTAGAAATAGAGCAATTTACGTATTCATTTATCTAGGTCGAAAGAAAAATGCAAGCTCATAAATAACAAAAGAATATAACCAGGCACAGACAGCGGTGCTAGATTATTAATCCGTTCATCCTAGTTCCCTTTTGCTGCTGGTGTACGGCGTTATGCTCAGTACGTTTTTAATAAATCATCCCCTCATTAAGGCAATGCCGCGTCCGTTGGATTCAACGTGCTGCTACCACGGCTGGCTTCATCAGTTCCATACGTCTGCTCTTAGTCTAGTCGCTACGTCTTCTGTCATGATACAAAATTGGTTCATAATTCTGTATCAAATTTTGTGTAAATATGCGTTACTGAATTTAGTTGCTATCACCGGACAAGCAATAATGAAGCCGTAACCTGTTTTCAAAATAAATATTTAATTAAAATGTGAGGTGTGTTCATGAGTTCAGGAGTAAGACAGAAAAATATTCAAAATCCTGTAAGCAAGACTGGAAAAAGGAGATTCCAGAATAGTTGCAAAGGACATTAAAAGAGCGACCAGTATGCACATCGTACAAGTTGAAATATAGAACTATGCCCTCTAAAAACATGTGTGCGCGCTCAGTACAATAATGAACTTTTTTCATAGACGGCCCTGCGTGAATCAAAGGTAGTTGATCCACCACTGTTCCTGGGATGGCATTTTTCGCCCTACCGAATTCAACACACACTATTTACCGATTCTGTTTTTTTTTCTCGGTTCGGCAACACTGCAGAACATTCCAAAAGCAATTAAGATCCGAGACGTGTTATAATGATACTAAAAATGAAGAAAATGTTTTCGTAAATAGGTATTTTGAGATTCTGACTTATAATATCTAGACGATGAATAATTGGTGGATGCGGATTCATTTACAGATATCGATGTTTTAGGACCCAGAAATGCAGAATGTGCTGTTTGTTTACATTTGGTGTGGATTTCTAGATATTGGTAATAATTTGTTTATGATGTAACCAAAGATGATGGACCAGTTGGAATGCGTTTTATATCTTTTTTGTGCAAAATAAAAAAAAATCTGTACATTTCTACAGGTACGTATTATGTACAACACCCTGTATGTGATATGGACACAAAACTAGATTGCCATGCATGGACAGTCGTCGAAAACAGTAAAAACTTCCTATTAAATATAATAGCTAGAAAATCGACGTATTATTTCTTGCATGTCCATCGGTCCATTCAAATAAGTTCCCGTCTTTTGTGAAATGATAGAAATTGGCAATTCTATGAAAGTCATTATTTATAAAACAACCGCTTTTCCACAATTTTATTCATTATTTCAATAGAAATTACTGATATTAGAAGAGCTTTGACAGTTTCCGTCAAATTGCATTTCAATAAGCTGTTCCCTAATTGATCGAAGACGCCGTTAAATTTTAATGTTAAGGAAATCTACCCTGAGCATACTGAATGTAGCACAAAATTTCGAGGCCTCTACTGAAATAATTCAAAACTAAATCAGTATAATCCCTCAAGTTTGACTAGATAATGAAACCACATGTATTTAAAATTTTTCTTTAATGTACACGTTTCGGTCACAGCGATGATCTTCTTAAATTCATGACATCTTTTGTTTATGTCTTGTGAAAAAGTGTCATGTACTGAAGAAGATCACCGTTGTGGCTGAAACGTAGAAATTAAACAATTGTACAGTGACATCGTCTGCCCTGCAATATTTTTGCAGATCAGGAACGTATAGGTTCCACAGGAAGTAGGGTCCGAGGATAGATCCCTGTGGTCCTCCGTGGCGTTGGTGTTATATTTTTGAAATGTTGCGCATTTGTCGGATCAACAAATCGTTTCCTATAATTTTGATAACATTGTTGAGGATGTCCGTTTGTAACTAAAATGTATAAAACTGTGGAATTCATGAGTTCCCTGTATGAATGATGGGATGGTATTTTCAATATTGAGGCTATATTGTTCTACTACATGCATACATGGAACAATTAGAGTCGCCAATTTCATATATTTTAAGCAACATACTAATTCAGTTTTGAATACCCATGGTTGGTGCTCGCTACTCCAAATATCCGGGTTTGTTTCGTATTTTGATATGGTTTCGAACAATGTGAGAATTTTTTTAAAATATTGTAAGTTCTAACCAGGGTGCCCGAATTTCCAATATTTTCAACAAGAAAAGATGAATTCTGAAAAAAACCGGAGGATCTTGTTTTAAATTAAAATCTAACTTAATGACGTAATTGAGCATAATTTTCACCAATTTTCAGGAGCTTTTTCAATTTGAAACTTCGCGCAAGTATCAAGGACCGATGGCAATGCAATAACTTGATAACAGTTCTCCATTATCTTTATTCATAAAATTATGTAAGAAGCAAATATGTTAATAAAAAGCGACGGATTTTTAAATGCCGTCTTATGAATAGCGAAACTATATACAAGCCTAGAGAGGCTCAGTAGCAGAGCGCTGGTCTTGTTAACCTAGGGGTCGTGAGTTTAATCCTCACAGGAGGCAGATTGTGATGTACTTTTTTTCTGACCCTCTTTTTTATTAACTTGACCTGTATGTATGTATGTGTGTAACGAGATCTTTGAGCATAATTTTCACCAATTTGCCGAAGTTTGATTAATCTGAAACTTCGCACACGTATCAAGGACCGATGGCAATGCAATAATTTGATGACAGTTTTTTTTTATATCGAAACAGCCGCGCAGGCAGAAGCCTAAATGCCGGAACACCGCGGCTGCTATGATGATTCCAAAGAAATTTTGTTAATACGATTTTTGAACTGCCTAAGGTTAGTAGAACTGGGATTGTTCCACAATCTAGACACCCTCGGGACAAAGGAGCGGTCGTATCGGCCAGTTCTGGATGTACGAAGTTTGACACGGTTAGGATGGGACGCCAAAGTCAGGCGGGTCTGTCTGGCAGGCACATCGCGCGGCGGCATCATGGAAGAGAGCTCTGAGGAGCAAAGCGTGTTGGTGTAGCGATAGAAAAGAGCTAGATCGCCGACGGCCCGCCGGTGCGAAAGAGTCTCGAGACTGTCTGTTAGAGAAGAGTCATCGATCAGTCGGACCGCCCTCCTCTGGACAGCATCGAGCATGGACAATGTAGTCGGGGCGGCAGCACCCCAAATGTGTGAGCAATACTCGAGGCTAGGCCTTATCTGGGCCTTGTGTAGAGTGAGAAGGTCATGCGGAGAAAAGTACTTCTTAGCCCTAAACAAATAGCCTAGCTTTTTCCCAGCAGCTGCAGCTATTGAAGAGATGTGTTCGTGCCAGATCAGGTCCTCGGTGATCTGGACTCCGACCAGCCGACATGAATGGCTCTTTGGTAGAACTCGACCGTCCATCGAAAACTGTATGAGCCCTAGGACGCTTTTTGTTCGTCAAAGTAAAGTACTGTGTTTTGGAAGCATTGAACTGTACAAGATTGTTGCGTCCCCAAGCAGTGATAACCTCCAGGTCTCTTGTCAGAGAAGAAGTCGCCGCTAGTCTTCTTTTTTCCAGCTCAGCGGCAGAGATCGGCTTGTCACTCTGAATTCCTGCATGTAGAGTGCTGTCATCAGCGAAGCTGTGTTTTGGGTTGATCGTGCAGGAAAGGAGGTCGTTGATATGTAAGAGAAACAGTGTTGGAGCCAAGACCGCTCCCTGGGGAACACCCGCGTTGACGTTGTGGGATGAAGAGGAGAATCCGTCAATTACGACGGATATCTTGCGGCCAGAGATAAAGTCAGCCATCCATCTGCAAAGCTTTTCTGGGAGGCCGTAGGATGGAAGTTTGCTTAAGAGGGCAGCGTGCCACAGCTGATCGAACGCCTTCGTGATGTCAAGAGCAACGACTTGAGCCTCACCATGAGACTGGATGAGTTTACTCCACAGTTGCGTGACGTAAGCTAGGAGGTCCCCTGTGGATCGTTGGTGCCGGAAACCGTACTGCCTGTCGCTAATCAAGCTGTGACGTTCGAGGTAGTCTAGAAGCTCGCGATTTATGCATCTCTGCATCACTTTACTTATAACAGAAAGCAGAGCTATAGGCCTGTAGTTGTAAGGGTCGGTTTTAGATCCTTTTTTGGGATGGGCTGTACATGAGCAAATTTCCAGTTTTCTGGGAAGGTGCCGGATTCATAAGATATCTGGAAGAGACGCGAAAGAACTGGAGCAGGCTCCGCTGCACATCTCTTCAGCACAATGGCAGGAATCAAGTTCGGACCAGAAGCTTTGTTGATGTCGAGCGACAAGAGCACTCGTCTTACGGTCTTATGCCTGAATGTTACCTCCCGCATAGAGTGGGGAACCCTTTGAATTGACCGCACTTGGGCGTTGGTGGGGACGTCCATGGTGGAGTTGGCAGCAAATATCTTGGCTAGCACTTCCGCCTTGGCCTTTGAGTCGAATACAATAGTTCCATCCTGACACGTAAGTGGTGGAAGGCTACTGTGTGAGAAGTTCTTCTCAATCTGCTTGGCCAGCGTCCAGAAAGACCGACTGCCATTGCGCTGCGACATTACCCTTTGCCTAACTTTTATATCATGCTGGTTTTTGGCATTGCGGACCGCTTCGTTATATTTGTTTCTGGACTCGACGTCGGCTTGTCTGTTCTCTACAGTGGGGTTTTGTAAGTAGGTTCTGTGTGCCTTGATCTTCTGCTAACGAGCAGTGTCACACGATTTATTGAACCAGCCGTTGGACCCTGGTTTAGGAACTTTCACTGTGTGACGGATGTATTCCTCCATTCCGACGTGGATAATTTCGGTTATTGAAGAACAGACAGTCGACGCATCCGTGTCAGTGAAACAGATATCTCTCCAAGGAAAGCTAGAGAAGAAGTCTCTGAGCCCCTCCCAGTCGGCATGGCCGTAATGCCAAGTTTTGCGGCCTGTGCGAGTTTCTGCTGCTACAGCGGGTTCTGACCGAAACCTAACCTCCACAACACCGTGATCTGAGTTACCCAGGTGGGACAGGACACCAGTGCTGTAAGGGGCAGGATGCGTGGTCAGAAAGAGATCCAGCAGGCTACTGGCGTGTGACGAGACGCGGGGGAAAAAAGTAGGGCTCGTCACCAGCTGGGTCAGCCCTTGAGTAAGAGCGAACGCTTCGACTGCACGACCTGCTGCATCGGTCTTATTTGAGCCCAACCAAAGCTCATTATGGGCATTGAAATCACCGAGAAGAACTACCTCTGAAGCGGGGTGATTGATGTTCAGGAAGTCGATCTGGACGGCGAGGTATTCGAGTAGGTCATCCCAGTTATGGTTCGAGGGAGAGCGATAAAGGCAGCAAATAAATTTGGGTGATGTTTTGGAGTTGAGGCGAAGCCACAGAATGTCCTTCCGGTCTGGTTCCATCTTCGATGTTGTTCCCTCGAGCCCACCCTCCACCCGGACATTCCGAGAGTGGAGTGAGTTTACGTCCGGAGTTTTCAGTGCTCGGGGGATCCATCATCATTAATTTGTTTGTTTTGGTAGATAACCGACTGCATAGCTTAGGTGTGGAAACATGCGGACATTTATAAGACACCCTGGGAAAAGCTAGCGGGTGGTACTGCCTCGGAGACTGGTCCTTGTCTACCACCTTCTTTTTACGTGTTAGTGATGTTAAATAGACCTAAAGTGGCCCGTTGGCGGACTTGTTCCGCCACCCGGCAATCGGTACTGAGGTATTCCTTAACGCGTGCACAATCACTTGGACGGGAAGAAGTTGTATACTGGATACAACAACTTCCGGAACAAGCATTTGCCACGGCCCTCGCTCAGTAGGGGTTAAAAGTTTTCTATTCTCCTTATTAGGACCGCCAGGATTGATAAGTTTTTTTATAGATCGCCTGTAGGGGAGTAAGAGGGATAAATTTAGCGCGCGATCTACGAATGCGTGCAGTTTCGGACTTACTTTTGTTGGTTCGGGCACTCGGCACAGCACAACCGAGGCAGATACTTTTTCAAGGTAGTGCATTCTCACCTTGTTCATTGCGAATGTTGCCATTAATCCTGAGTTGGGCTTCGACCGTCCACAAGATCCAAAGTTGTACAGTCGATCATGCAGTCATTTATCTTGGCTCACGACTGTTTGTTGCTGGACAAGCTTATGTAGCACTTAGCCGCGTCAGATCTTTAGATGGTATTGGGATTGAAGAACTTGATTGCTCTAGGTCAATAGCAAAACCCCATGCAACAGTGAAGTTTTAAATGATATGATTAGATTATGAAATGATTCGTAAGACATTGCAATACAACATGTCCACAAAAACTAATTAAATCGAACTAAAAAATTAAAAATAGATAATACTTTAAAAAAAAACTAAGAAACACGCTCTTATAGCTAACCGGAAGTAGGAAATAATTTTTATTTACAAAGAGTTTATATAACAGTAGTAGATGGTCGAACAATCAATCATAATTATTGACCTTAAAATAAAATTATAATAAAATTTAAGATATTAACAGAATAATTCAATTCAGAGTAAAAAGTGTAGGGTGCATTTTGCTACATTTCCATAACTCTTCTCTCATAGATAGTTGCCAACAGGATGATTGCAACATTTAATATATCAAGCATCCCATTGAATTATTTTGTTAGTAACTTAAATTTTATAATAATTTTATTTTGAGGTCATTAATTATGATTGATCCGTCGACCATCTACTACAGTATATAAACTCTTTGTGTTTAAAATTATTTTCTACTTTTTAGTTCGGTTAGCTTATAAAAGAGTGTTTTTTTTAGTTTTTTCAAACTATTATTTATTTAAGCTGCTGGTCGCTATGTTATATGTACACCATAAAAATCTATGTCGCCACTTCTGTGCATCCGCATCCGCATTCTGCATCCTCATCCCATACGATGAAGATGACAGGAGCCTCCTACGCATCTGGCTCCTAACTGCTCGAAGTTCTACGCAATGCGCAAATAGATGACGTACCACCATAACAGTCAGCCCATCTAGCAATAGTATTCTGTGTTATAAGTTTCAGATCTTTCTCAAACCTCACTTTTATATCTCTTACAACCTTCTGATTATTAAGGTTGCTAAAGAGCATTTCTGTAGGAGTGTGAATCTGAAATCTTTTTTCTGCTTCTTCCATTATTTTCAGGCAGGTTATCAGGTTTGCGATCACTTTAGATCTTAGTCAAATATTGTTAACTCATTCCTTTAACTACATCTATCAATACTTGATCATCATTTATGTCTATAGCTGCCTGCATATGGAAAATTTGAAAATAGACTAATGAGGGTTTCATGGACTATGTATCAAAAATTTTAGACATCATGAAAATCAACGTCTTTTGTCTCATAGAACCAAAGTTTAAATGGCATAACTAAGCTTCCACAAACTGTATCTAATATCTCTAATAATTCTGCTGATTAGTGATGTTTCAAACAGTGAATTGCTTCCTGACCTATAAGCAGAGCTTCATAATAATGAATTTTTCCGTATAACGACCAAGAAGAAAACTGTCAGTTCGAAGTAATGTAATTAGATCCATTATTTCTTTGATTATTCCTGATGTCGTGCAACTATGTCATGTCCTGCATGCATGTCAAAAATAATAAGGGCGTTTCTTACGCCAATTAGGATGCTTTGAAATTATATTTGAACTTTATGAAGTTGCATAATTATGTCAACTTATGACATAGATATATTAGTTACGTATTAGAAAATACTTTCACGACAGTGATCGCACCTCTCGCATCAAAGGAAGGTAATAAATAACATTCATGGTCTGCTGGACATAGCGTTGCCAGGAGTCCGGATAAAGCCGGACATAGTTAGGCTTTTTGATAGCATGTCCGGCTAAAATAAACGGTGTCCGTCTTGTCCGGCTTTTGTTAGGCTTTTTACATTTCGCAAACAAGCGAGCACTGCCGATCTTGGACTGAAAACTTATACAAAGACACAAAACATTTCACATGGATGACTTTAAAAGATGTTCCTGAATGGAATCAAGTTTCCGATACCATAAGTATCCTATCGCAAAACAACGTTAAAATCGACGATGGCAAATGTTTTGACCAACTGCAAAATCTTAAAAGTTTTCTGAATACTAACAAAGAGAACGTTGATTTCAAGAAGCTATTAGCACATAATAAATGGGTAGCCTATTTTAAATCGATGATAAGTCAAGATTGCTTTTCAGATATCCTAACTATTTGTCAGTATTACTTTGCTGTCCCAGGACATAATGCAAACGTTGAAAGAGTTTTTTCCTTGATAGGTCAGCAATGGAAGAAAGAGGGCAACAAATTACATGTTGATACTGTTGCCAAAATGTTGGTTGTAGAATTTAATTTAAAACATTTGACATGTAAGGATTTTTACAACTACATTTTGAAAGAAACTGAGCTCTTAAAGCAGGTTTCGACAAACCAAAATATTAATAATTATTTTTATTGTGTAACTCAAAGAGAAAATGTTTTTGTTTGTTTTATATTTTAACTTAAAGAGAAGTTATTGTTTTTTTTTAGTTAAAAAAGTATAATTTGTGCCTTCTTATTATTTAAGAAAAATTCAAATATGTTGATAAATGTTAATTTAATTTTGACTGATGACTATTTGACTGATTAATAATAAAGTACCTATCTAAGACTGATTTGGCATTCGATTTTATTTGTTATTTCACTAGAAATTAACAAGATTTATGATAATAATCAAAAAGACTTGTTTTTACATAGAAATTTTTTGTCGTACCTATTAATACTAAGACAAAATCCTCAATAATATAGGGTGTCCGGCTTTTTTAACTAAATGTCCGGCCAAACTGGCTGGTCTGTCCGGCTATCAGGTTTGGCGACCTGGCAACACTAGCTGGACAGCTACCTTGGAAGCCATACACGCTAATGTCTACTCCTGCCACTTTAATACTTTAAGGTGTCGGGTGACCTTACGTACAGGTAAGGTGATGGAACTATGCGACAACTATTATTACAACTACAAGCCATGAAGTGAAAAATTCAACGCCGCAATACGCTCACGTGCGTAAAGCAGTCCTATCGTGAAATTGCCAGCCCGGCGTACCTCATTTGAAAATGTTCAGTAAATGCTGATCATAAAGGATTACATAATAATTACTATCAATATAGGCACCTAAACAATAGATGCACTCAACATGGATATAAAAATCGCGATAAATAACGTGCTAAATGTCCTAGGAAAAATATACGGAAAGTCGTACTGATTGAAATAATGCATGAAAGACAGTAACATCCTGCATGGTTTACTGTTTTTAGAGTTTCGTTTTTTGAAGAAGTAAAGAAATCGTTATTTTTGTTTTTGAAAAGTGCTGAATGTCCTAGGAATGGAAAGTCGTACTGTTTAATTATATTATATTTGAATTTACTGTTCTTGGGTTTTCACTTTCGAGGAAGCAGACAAGGTATTATTTTGGATATACAAAAGGAATTGTAGGACTATCTTAGGAGATGTGAGTGCGATTTTGAAATTCAGATTTCTGGCTGAAGTACGACATCCAGCGAACAAAAATTGACTAATGGGAAACTCATCATCATCAAGTGACAATTATTTGAAGGAACCATTGCGTTGGTAAATATACTGAGTGACAAAAAAGGTAAACACCTACGTATGTTTATTAGAATTCAAGAATTTTTTACATATCGATTTATCTTCAACAAGTGTTAGAATGGGCAGGTTTTTCTGTTAAGTTTTTGTGGTGGCTGCGTGTATTGTTTGGTGATAAAGAAGCATTTAGTTTTTGTACAGTAGCGGTGTCAGTTAAATGTTAAATTTCGAGAGAAGCCTTTTTGTGGTTGCTCAAAATACCTAGAGTGCGTAGAACTCGCCGGGTGTCCCAGCTAAGTGACTTTGACAGGGGTCGAATTGTCGGGTTGCGTGAAGCCGGTCTATCGAGAAGAGAAGTTTCTAGGAGCACCAACAAATCCTTACGCAGAATACTGCGGTGTGAACGAGCGTGGACGCAGGAAGGCCGAGGACAGTGAGCAAGGAGTTCTGGACGTCTCAGAGGGACCACAGAGCGACAAAACCGCCGATTAAGACTTCTGGCTCTTAGAGACAGATTCGGTACTACTCAAGCTATCGCTAATCTGTGGTTTGAAGAGCATGGAAGGATGGTTGGTATCGGTACGGTATACCGCCGAATAAGCTAGTTTAGCCTTTTTTCTCATCGCCCACATTAGGTGCTTCCTCTCAAAGCTGAACCTCGGCGTAACCGTTTGCTCTGGTGTAGATAAAGAATTCTATGGGGCCTCGAATGGAATCAGGTCGTCTTTAGTCACAAGTCCCGCTTCTGTCTGGGGATGCACGATGGTCGGGCAAGAGTGAGAAGGCGACACGGTGAAAGACCCACAATTTAACAGAGAGTGTCACGTTCACCACACCGTGAGAGTTATGCTTATGGTAGCAGATCACAACTGATTTTCAACAGAGGCAATATAGCCTGACGCTATATTCATGAAGTAGTGGAGCCTCATCTTATTCCTTACCTAAACACCATCCAAAACCCGATTTTTCAGCAAGACAATGCCAGTCCGCATGTTGCGATCGCATCAACCGTTTACCTTGGCCACCACGATCGCCTGACCTATCTCCAATTGAACATGTCTGGGACATGATAGGTCGTGGGTCTTTTGAATTTGCCACACCCTCCACAGACTTTAGCAGCTCTTACTGACGAAATTGCAGTAGCCTGGAATGAGATATCCCAACAGGATATCGTCCACCTTATCTGCACGTTGCCCAGGCGTGTCAGTGAGTGTATAAGAAATCGTGGATCCTCAACACATTATTGAGCCAGCTTCTGCAGCCAGTTGACGAATCAAGCTGGAAATTTAATCATTTTACTAGTAAGGGACACTGAGGTATATGCCAAAAATTATTAAAATCGGATAAGCATACTGATGATATGACGATAACAGTTCACGGACAGAATCCTCAAAAGCTTCAACATAAAGTGGCCCATGTTGTTGATGGATTTAGTGGCGGGTGTCAACGTAAAAGGCTGATACTGAATGAAGGCAAAACCGTCATAATGAACTACTCCATTCAAAAACATATACCTAATGACTTTCCTATACTTCCTGGTACTAAGGCTTCGAACTGCACAAAGCTCTTGGGTACTTACTTTGACTCAAAACTATCTTTTTCTGACCATATTGAAACTGTGTGCCAAAAACTTAATAAGGCATTCATCGCCTTATTACAACTAAAAGACACCTTAGACGAGAAAGGACTAATGACGGTATATTATGCATTAGCGTACTCACACATAAGCTATAATATCATGGCATGGGGCAACAGTGCTGATAAAGACAGAGTATTTGTAGGACAAAAACGACTAATATGCCTAATTTTCAATATACCGCCTGGAAATGCATATAGAACGACATATAAATCTAATAAGATTTTAGCTGCACCTTGTGTTTACTTTAATAAGTGTCTTTTATACGTTTGGAAAATCATGTACCAGTTCGAGAGTTTAGGGCAGTACCGCACATATAACACTAACATTAACTGTCCTCAAACACAACACCAGTCGCTTTCAGCGCTCACCTCATTACAACTGTGTAATATTTTATAATAAGCTGCCTCAGCATCTTAAAAATATAAGAACATACAAAAATTTTAAATATGAAGTGAAATCGTCTTTATCAGGTGAAGGGTTTTATGCGATTAGTGAATTTTTAGAACACAAGTACAAACAATATAATTAAATATCAGTTACCTAATATTTGTGCATGTCTTAGCATGTTAAAGCTACTTTCTATCAATAAGGTTTTTGCTGTGATGTTTTATTTTTTTATTTATTTGCTTATTTATTATTTTTTCTTTGTAATGACCTGCCATATATACTTATGTATCAACATGGTCAATAAATACTACTAGTACTACTACTACTAGGTGTTTACCTTTTTTTGCCAAACAAAAAAAATGATTCTTGTGAATATGAGACCAAGCCAAAATAAGTATGTCTGAGCTTAGACAGACACAAGTTCGCGCACAAAGGTATATTAAATTTGTATACATGTGTGAGGGAGACGGATGTATAAAAGTGATGCCAGTAGTTTTAGTGATACCAGCCAAAAACTGTGAAATGAACTAATACATATGTTTCAAACCTCACCATAGTGAACCGCCACTGACATTTCGGATTACAAACTAGTAAATGAACGCACAAAACTGCTCACTAACGAGCATCGCTATCGGCTCAAACACAAAAAGCGGCTTTTTACGACTCGTACGCCGGCCGTTTGACCTGTTTTCTGCCAGCATTCAATGTAATGGTATCAAAGTACAGCTTCCATGTTTTTTTTTCGGTCGGAGCTTTGAAGAGGTCAGTTTTGTCGGAATTTGGGATTATCCATCAACTTTACTTCTATAAAATCAGATTTGTTGTTTTGAAACATCCAGTAGTTACTTCGTACGAAATTAAATGATAAACGTCCGAAATAAATTTCTATCGTTGGCGTTGCGTGCACGACACGCTACTGCATCATCGTGGAGGCCACTGCCGACTGTGCAATGCGCAACAAACTCGAGCTGGCGAATTCTCGGTGGTGTTGTCACTGACAGACCACTTTAGCGTTCTGCGATGCCTTTGTGAATGATGAATTGAATGTTTTCATATCTATGTTTCTGATTTTTATGACCCCATTTCGCTTAAACTTCCACCATTTGTGTTACTCTGTTTATGATAATTCTCTGAATATTTCGTTAAATACATTCATTCGGTATTTGTGAGGCATTGATATACAGCAGACACGAACTGATATAAACCAGAAACACGGACTTGAATGATGCAGATATCGTTAAGCATCAGATTACTTGTGAATGTAAAATCGCGAGTTCAATGCTTTTATCGTTTAGGTAGACATAGACTCTGAAGAGCCGAAATGAAATCGTACATAGTTTTACAACATCTCAAGTGTTGCATATTTCATGTCAGTGAAAGACCTTCTATTATTAAGAAGCTGCTGATGAACTCTTTTTGTGCACTTGTTAGACATAATGAGTCACTCATATTTCCCTACATCTGTCTTGGATAAACTTGCTTTATATAGGTTTGATATGCTGAGGTCAGAGATTCATCATACCAAAGTGAACCCACCTAATCAAGAGTTGGTTTCGCCTTTTGAACTCATCTTGCATCAAAAAGGCGAGCTCATGGGTTGCCAAAGTTGAGCGTATACACTGCATCCCATATAGATAACTCAACGGATAAATAATTATTATTATGCCATATATCAGGTTTTTGTTGAAGGGTCGCTAGTCCTCGGTCCGTTTAATATCCGTATGAACAATAGGCAGCTTAAGGCAGCAGCGGTGGCCGCAATAGTCTTCGGTCTCCTGATCAGTCGCCGTGCGCTGTGCGGGTTAGAATCCCGTCTCAGGAGATATTTTTCTCTTGGATATGGATGTTGTGATTGTCCGTAGGTGGTAAACGGTCTCTGACTGTCGAACGCGGAAGTACCACCCGGCGGATCTCGTAGGCGGAGCCAGAATGTGTGCATGTTGCATGCACACCCGTTTCCTCGCCAGAGTCTGTGTGGCGTTCCCTCTTTCCCCTGTATCCCTCTATAACACCACGGTACCCAATGGGTGTTTAGGCCTTAGGCCTTCATGGTAGTTGGAGTATAAAAAAATCTCATTTAGCTCCAAAGTGTCATTTAATAATAAGACAACGCAAAGCGCCATCTATCACACCGGAATCGGCCACTGCGATAAGCGCAAGGCGCGTTTAATAGCAAAGTCGCTAGATGGCTGACGTGAGGTTCCCTGTGGATCGCTGGTACCGGAAACCAGACTGCCTGTCGCTAATCGCCGTGAAGTTCGAGATAGTCCAGAAGCTCGCGAGTTATGCACATCTCCATCACCTTACTTATAACAGAAAGAAGAGCTATAGGCCTGTAGTTGTAAGGGTCGGTCGTAGATCCATCTTTTGAGGTGGGTTGGACATGAGCAAATTCCCAGTTTTCTGGAGCTGCACACCTCTTCATTGCAACGGTAGGGATGAAGACAAGACAAGTGACAAGAGGTCTTATGCCTAAGGATACTTTCCGCATAGTATAGGGAACCCTTTTGAATTGAATTAACTTCGTGTGCCCATCACAACCGATATCATCCAGTGGCACTCATCTTTGACAAAACACTCCTGGGACGCGGCCGGCAGCTTTCTGACCATTACGTGCGGCTTCTAACCCTCTCCACCCCCCACCACACCGCATTAGGAGTAATGTGTTTTCCAACCCCTGGGAGCTTAGGCGGTCAATTTATTTAATTGTTTTTGCTAACTGACAGAGCGACCGCAAACTCATTAAACTGTATGTTAGCCGGTGCGCCGGCGGTAAGTTATGCAAGGGGCTTTATCAAAATGAATAATATAGAAAGTTTGTGTATGGAAACGTCATGCCACCTATCTTCTAATGCATGCTCGGTGTGGGGTGAGATGGTTCAGATTTGCGCGAGTAGATTGCTAACGACTGTGGGGACCCTAGACTAGCCACTGTACTAGATCAGGCGCATTTGTGGTAACTGACTATAAAAGCTGTCCGGCACGTAATGTCGTTGTAGCTTTAGGTAGGGAATATACAGGGTTATCGAAACGGTGGTCTAGTCAGGACATCTTTTTTTTTGAATAAAACATGTTTGTCACTTATGACCGATTTTACTATCCGAGGCGCAAAATTCGTTCAATTAAAAGGCGCATTTAGAGTACTGGATATTATGAATATAGTCGATTTCCCGTATAATTTCTCTCAATATAGAGAAAAATTATACGATTTGTGCTAGATAGGCCCCTAATTCTCATATTGAATCAAAAAGTCCTTCATATATTATCAACATGCTACAAGAACGTATTTTTGTTTATTTGATGCAGGGCTCAAGATTTTCAGCTAGGGCACAAATTGGGCCAATCAAAAAGAAGGGTTTGCGCCATGTTCGAAACATGGGATAAATTTACTGAGCATTTGTTGAAAATAGCAGTATCAGGTAAGTATCTAGGAGAGATATTTTCTTAAAAAAAAGATATATTTTTAACAATTCATAACAAGACCACTGAATTGTAGTACCATGTAGTTTGCAGATATAAACCACTATTTCCCGCTATGGCTTCCACACTGTGTTTGGACGATATTTATTCAAAAATATTTGCAATTATCCTATTTTCAATAAAGGTATGTTTAACGTATGTTTCTTTGCAGAGGACTCATACAGAAAATCTGCGGACAAAAGGTAGCAGCGGTGGCCACAGTAGTAGACTGTTCGGTCTCCTGATCAGTCACCGTGTGCTGTGCGGGTTCGAGTCCCGTCCCAGGAGAAATTTTTCTCTTAGCTATGGATGTTGTGATTGTCCGTAGGTGGTAGATGGTCTCTGACTGTCGAACGCGGAGGTACCACCCGGCGGTTCTCGTAGGCGGAGCCAGACTGTGTGCATGTTGCATGCACACGTGTTCCCTCGCCAGAGTCCGTGTGGCGTCCCCCCTTTCCCATGTATCCCCCATAGCCCCACGGTGCCCAATGGGTGCTTAGGCCTCAGGCCTTCGCGGTAGTTGGAAAATAAAAAAAAAATTTTTTTCGTGCTTCGTTTTACGAAGGGTTTATTTCTAAGTTCAATGCTGATGCACCATATATAATTGCGATGTCTCTCGCGCCTGCGTGGACTCGTCGTTCGGTCAGCAAAGTAGTTGGCCCGGATTTCGTAGTAGCAGCAACGCCCAGTAGAGGGCGCAACCGATATTGTAGCGATAGACCAGGAAAATTAGTGTATAAACGTTTGAAAATTAAGATTATTTTGCGGGATAGTTAGGTGAATTAAAAGGTAAATTTTGATTGGCAAGAAATAAGCATTCTACCGTTTAATTTATGTCATTACAGATAAATTTTGTACTTCAACGGTTACTCAGACTACGACAATTCATAAATTTTATACTCATATAGGAAAACATCTCTATATTTTACTGGTACTTACCCAACCTAAAAACAGATGTCGCTACCAGGATTGTTGTCAAATTTTGACATTACATTCAACAGAAAGAAAAAAATATGTTTACAATGGAAGTTGTTGAAATCTTCACCTGATTAAAAACCGATATATCTTTTTTCTCAAGTTCCTCAGGCATTTAGGTGTGCTTTTAAATTAAATTGGTTGCAGTATTTACAGTGTAGACATGACACTTGTTTTCAATTAGTCGAATTTGAGACTGGGTTTCAAAATCGTCATTTTGATTGGTGGAATTTGTACCCTGGTCGCAAATTTTGTGCCGGGAAAAAATAGATATTTTTAGATCAACCAGGTGATGACGTATTTTTTGAGTCAACATGGACATTTTGGCCCGTTTTACATTTTTCTCTAGTTTGAGTGATTTCAGAAGAAATCAGATTTATTATTGCTTCAAAAGCGCCTAATTGGTCAGATTTTAATTCCCGCTTGTAAATAGTAAAATCGGGCCTTAGGTTCCTTTCGATACTTTAGATATATATCTACGAATATCCGATTTCCCTGGATTTCCTCAGATAAAACCGTATGATCCATTGAAAATCTCCTTGGATCCTGGATTGCCTTAGGTCTCTTTCCTTGCTTTAGATTTTCTTGAATTACCACTTTCTTTATAATAATATATCCGTGCATCTAAGCACGACCATGCGGCTAGTTATAGCTACTTGCCGTGGTATTCCGAACCCTAAGGATATAAAAAAAATCGTGCAAAGAATGCGTATAACAAATAGACACAGTAAGGCAATTCTGCAGTAAACTCGAGAAGAAAAAATGATAGATAACCTCTACAATACGTATTTCTGGTTGTTGGTCTTAGCAGGCCCAGTAGGACAGTTTTGGAAGAATGAGAGTGTACTAAATTGTTGCGTCTCCACACGTTGACAACTCCCATATTTCTAGTCAGAGGGGAAGTCGCCTCTAATCTTCCTCTCTCCAGCTCATCGACACAGGTCGGCTTGACGCTCTGAATGCCAGCGTGAAGAGGTCTGTCATTAACAAAGCTGTTTATAGGATTGCTCGTACAGGAGGTCGTTGATATATGTATAATAGAGACAGCGTTGGTACCAAGACCGATTCCTGGGGGCCACCTTCAATCTTGGATTGCCCCGGTTCTCCTACCAGTGGAATATTTGAGTCTCCTCCGTGATTAGCTGCTGAGCTAAAGCAGACGAAAATGCTGTAAAGAATATTTGTGGCATTCAAAATGCGCTAACATTTGCGCTTTAATATGAACAGACAACATCAAAACGGAATTTTGCTGTAATAAACATCCACAGCCAGCGTGCACCCGTTTATATTTTACAAATGTGAAACAGCGCAATGGATCTCGTTATTTTATCAGCGTTTCCAGCAGTTGAGCATTATATGATGTACACGCTGAATGCCGCGCAATTTCTGAGTTAGATCGGTGACGGCAACCTCGTATTATTTAGAGAACAACACTTCCATAATAAAGCAAGGCAATCAGCAGCGATGAGTTTCAGAGACTTGAAAACTAAGTTTTTGAATGCTCCGCGTCGATGTAGTAAACGGCCTATTTGTGAAGTCGAGTGTCAGTTTCACCGTTTCAGTAATGCGGATGTGCAGGAAGCAAGAATTAAAGGCCGGAAACTGTTATTAGTTCAAAGTGTTTTGGACCTTAGCCAATTATGTTTAAGTTTTGCGATAGATTTCCAGAAAGAATCAGTTTCAGCACCCCTTTTATTCATACCATATATTAGTAACTTGCATCTCGCACGATTAGTATGCCGATTATATGTCAGTTGCTTTCGCTGGAAATACACACCATGACCTTATTGCAAAAATCAATGAAGCCAGGGATGAAATGGCAGAGTGGTGCCAAGAAAGTCAAACCTTGACAAGTCTGATATTGTACATTTCTACAGAAGCGCTTGTATTCTAGCAAATCTTGAGACATTTGGAACTACGACATTTTTGGGAATAGAAATGGATGCAAAACTCAATTGACAACAACACATTGACAGTGTGTGAATAAAGTTGAATCACCCGTATTTTGCAACTCTGAAGCTTAAACTTTGTTTATCGGAATCAGCATTACTATACCCATGTCTCGTCCAAATAATAGATTTTTCTGCTTTGTCGCCTATATTCAATCATTTCGCGTAGGTATTTTCGACGCCAGGCGACTATTTCAGGTCTCTCTATCAATACTGACTTCCGATTACGCGTTTCGTAACGAAAATTAATTTCGTGCAGGGATTTCCTCATTACCTCGACGCTCATTTGGGGTATAATTTCATTTTTCTTGATCGCTGCATGTACAGCCTTGAGGGTTGGTATCTCATTCCTAAAGAAGAATGAATGTACGGTTCGCCTTAACGCCATTTTGCTATAGTCATCCAATTTAACGGCCTTTCGTCCCTTCAAATTAAACTTTGGATCAGTAGTAGCTCCAGTTTTCTTCTTTTCATGCACCACCCTGCGAATGGTCCACTCTGGAACGCCTGTCATACTTTCACAACGCGCGAGTGGATCTCCCTGCGACATAGTTCTGTTCAGATAATTGAACACGTTGCGCATGATTTCTTTCGCGTCCTTCTTCAGTGCTTTACGAAGCCGTCTACTTGTTTCCTGGCTTTCAGTACTTCCACTCGTGCCATTTGTACTCTCCATGGTTAAGTATAACCAAAACAGTAACCACAGAAACCACAACAATAACAATCACACAACAATTCTTATAAAAATACAAAATATGCGATCGCTCAACGAAACACGTTCTAATGCGTTGCCGACGCCTATGAGTCTGCCGGTCGAGGCGCGTCTTTGATTTCATTGTTTCTACCGGCGGAGAACAATCAGCCATTATTTCCATCTCTGTCTGTGCTGTTGACCACGACAAAGCCACAGAAACGACATATGTCGTACGCTATACGGCTGTACTGGAAGGAAGCCGGGATCGAGCTCTGATCACGTGTTGATCACGCGTATGAGTCATTACAGTTTTAAATAGTTGTAGTATAGATGTGTTATTCTCGCGTTTACTACGTATTTGGGGTCGATCAGATTTCTAGAGCATTTGTACAGCAGGAGAGAATAATTACGAGGTGAGAGTCCGATTATTCCAAAGCATTCAATGAAACTGTTTGAAAAGTCGCCACAATACACCTGCATTATGATATATAACAAACTTCCAGCTAATCTCAGGAATGCAAGTGTTGTTGCTAGTTTTGAACTTCTTAGAAAATTATTGATTGAAAACTGTACGCCTTTCTGTTTTGTAAATAACTTAAAGTTGTTCCTGTTGTACTGTTTTGCAAATACTCGAGTTTTTTGGTTTTTTTTTTAGATATGTGTGCTATCTACCTCTTCTTCGGACGAGTCTTATGTCATTTGTATGATCTGAAAGACAATAAGCTTGGCTTGACTTGGGTTTTATCTAATTTTTATTACTATGAGAAAACGTTAAGAAACTGTTTGAACATAATTTATAAGCCTTAAGAAGCGATTGCGATACGGATGATGTTGAAGTTCGCAGATTTTCTAATTCCTTTTACTCGATAAATGATATTGTTTTGACTGTAAATTGATACCAAAAAACATCTAAAATGCTACCAAAGGCCAAATTTGTTGTTCCGGGACTGACATTGCCGTAGGAAGTGTATAGAGATCCGACAAAGTGAACAGAGATACGACAATCTATACACTTATTTTATATTAATGTGCTAGGTTTAAATATTTAGATGTACCGTAAATGTGCAAAAGGAAGTATGCAATTATCTTACATATAAACATAACCACACGTAGCAGCTGTCCTTCAATTTTAGGATATCCTCCCCTTTCAAACGCATTTCAGGTTATCTGGGGCTGTGAAGTCTTATCTGATTTTTATTATAGACACCAATATTATACGTCATTTCATTGAAAACCTTCGTCTCTACCACATAATAAGGCCATAAAGAGTATGCCTATTTTACATTTTACGTTTAAAGCTAAGTAACTCAAAACGTTTAACGCCTTCATCAAAACATCAACACAACTGTTTAAAAATCAAATATAAAAATTCCGTAACCATCCGTACCTCAATCGTATTTTCAAACATCACATGTTGTCTTACATATATCATAGCCGTTATTTGGTGATCCATGAGTCGGAACCATCTATTATACTTAGGCTCCTAAAAGGAAGATAGCAGCAAAACATATCGCACGTTCCGCCACCGCAGCATCTCTTTGAATACGGCAGGATACGTTTGCACCGGCTTTGTCAATTCAAAGGCTCCTTGAGGCAGCAGTAGCGTGCGGTGTGATTTGCTGTTCTCTTCCTTTTCGGTACGAGCCTATAGTCGATAGACCGCGCCACTTGTCTATGCCGCTGGATTTTGCTAACAGATAAGTTAGTTAATCTTATTGTGTGAAATCGAAACACTACGTTTAAAATGGAGGCTATTTCTCTAAGTTTCATTTTGAAAAACATTCACCCCAAACACAGACATTACCGCTAACGTCTAGTTCCTTTTTCGGTTTTTGGAGGTTACGTCAGCAATTCCATAGAAATAAGTAAGTAAATCGACTATCTAAACGATGTGCGGATGTACTCGTCATTTTGGCAGTAACAGTCGATATTGTACGTTGGTTGTATTTTCTGGTATTGCTCTTTATTATATTATATTAAGCAGATCATTTAAGGGTAAACTGAAAATGGTAAGCCCATGCCAAGTGGGTTGTGACACTGACACTGGATGGATCACCAAATCACACGCGTAGTGTTAGCAATATCGGTTTTATCTTTGGAAGACCAACATTTATCATTTGTACATCTGTTGATAACATTCATAGTGTAACAGTATCAAAATTGTCGGGAGTACTCGTGTTTTATCGAATTTTGTTACTGCAAATAAAATTAAAGGAAACCGTTGCAACATACTTTGTGGTGTATGAAAAAACATTTGATGTATGGATGATTATGGAATTCGTGGATTTTGATTTTTAAATAGTTATATTCATACTTTGATGGAAGTACTCGGCAGTTTGAATTACTTAGTAGACATCCTCGGACCTTTATACACTTCCTACGGCAATGTCAATATTAGAGCAACAAATTTTGCTCTGAAGTAGCATTTTAGATAATTTGTAGTAGCATTGTGTAATCAAAACACTGTCATTTATCAACCAATCGTCTCTTAAAGCCCCACAAACTATGTTTGAACAGTTTCTACCCCCTCTTCGTAGTCCATTTGCTGTTCATATTCGGTACATCTATACATAGCGTGTAAAAGAATATACAAAAAATGTCTCCACCACACAGGAGGCTGCACTACACGAAGCTGTTGGATACAGTTGACAACTTTGATCGGAATGCCATCACACGCAAAGTCCATCAATTTTTTAAAAGCAAGGAACTACCCACCATCGAAAAAATATTACAGGAGGTTAATAGTGATGAAGACTTACCTACTTTCATAAGGATTACATTCTATAGTTTACTCAAAGAACTTCATTTTCAGTATAGAAAACGGGGCCAAAATAGTATTTTGATGGACAGCTAAGAGATTATATTATGGAGAAGGAAATATTTAAGATCAATAAAGAAATACCGCGACCAGGGCAGGAAGATTTATTACTTGGATGAAACCTGGATAAAATGCAGGACATACAAAATCTAAAGTGTGGACTAACTCGACAATTGAATCAGCAAGTCAAGCCTTCTTAGATGGGCTAACCACTAGCCTAAAGAATCCGTCAGGTACGCGTATCTAACCAATTCGTCATTTGTGTTGTAAAAATGGTGTCAAGTAGACTGAATCTATGAGCCCACGCTGAAAACTTAGCTAAACTAAACTTAGCTATATCGGGTAGATTTGGAACCAGCACCTGTTGCTTGTATTATTATTACTTTTCTTGAATACTTTATGAAATAATTATTTCCAGGAAAAGGAAAACGATTTGTCATCTGCCCCATGGGCGTTTTAGTCAAAAAAAGCGACTAACTACCATAAAGAAATGGACGGGAGTTCATTTGAACGATGGTTTGAAGAAACGCCCCCAAAGCTTGACGACAATGCCGCCACTGTACTTAATAATGCTGCATACCACACACTAAAAAACTAGAAAAAGTTCCCACAATGTCCACAAGAAAGGCAGAAATTCAACAATGGCTCCTATCAAAAGACATCAGTTTCGATGGAAATATGGCCAATGCAGAACTTATCCAGCTAGTCAGACAGCATAAATATACATATCAACTTAATGTTATTGACGAAATAACTAAACACCAAAATAAGACCGTTTTAAGGCTACCTCCTTATCACTGCGAATTAAATCCTACTGGATTGATTCAAACAATAGAAGATTCAAATTTTCTGACGTGAAAAATTTGATTTATGAAGCTGTCAACAGAGTGACGGCAAACTATTGGAAAGATTGCTTCCGTCACGAACCAGAGACAATCGAAACAAAGATGTGGGGTCTGGACAACATGATCGATATTCAAATTGAACCTGTAATAATTAATGTTAGCCATTCGGACGATGATTCAAATGCTTCCAGCGAATAAAGAATTGTGAAAAGTATGTTCACTTTCTTCTATAACATTAATCATTTATTCGTTAGATCATTCCAAGACCATTGAGGAAGATACGGACCTGTACAATCAGGCTTTTGCGAATGTTGTGTTTTGTCTGGGCGTCAATGGACTGCGAATGGGGATTAGTAATAATGATTTGATACATCCCAAGTCGAATCTAATTATATTACTTTGTCTACGAGTATGTTCTCTAGAAATCTATTGAAAACATGAATGCAATTGATTAAGATGTAAAACAGTTTGAAGTAATAAATGTTTCCGGCGTTTAATTGTTGCTTCTTGCACATCTCCATTAGTGAAATGAAGAAACTGACACAACTACGTTTAGGATCAGTTTACTAATGTGTAATTTTTCTATGGAGCTCAGTTTGGTACTTGGTCCAGTTAGTTGATTTGCTTAGTTATTTCGTTTGGTATTGAAGATGTAACCACCAAAAACCGTGAAAGGAATTAGACTAAATCCAAATTCAAGATGAGATGTAAATAATAATTGTTAGCGCGTGATCTCTCGGTAACAGGTGGGGACAACGCCTCTTATTGGTCAATACGCCATTAAATTTCAAGCGGCCGCCTGGCGGAATAATGCGCGGGGCAGGGGCAGGGAGGCCACCGTCGCGTGTATCACTGCATGCTCGTGTTTTCGTATTCACCTTGCTTGGTTGTTGCTGTTGTTTAAGTTTATTTGAGTAATGTTGTTTCCATTTCTGTTAAATACTGTTATCTTTGTTTTACAACACGTTGGCGGTAGTCCATCATTCGGAGGTAGCCCTGAATGCGGCCCTGTACGCCGTCCTTGCTTTTGGCAATCACGCATCCATTCTATCTTGGGTGTAAATACACTATATATGCACATCATCCTACTGTTTTAGTAGAACCTAAGTATCAGTCATTTCATCTAATGTTGACCAAGTAACTAGAGATGGTACAGCATTCGCTTGAAAAACATACCAAATTGATTTTCTAATCAAGACGGCTTTGTTTAAGGTGTCAAATAACACACGGCAAAAATCTTATTAAACCAGCTAAATGGCTATAGTACGAAAGGGAATTTTAATATACCGTGCTAGATTTCTCCATTCCAGAGCAGTCCTCGCCATCCTGATATATCCTTCTCGCGCCACGTGTAATTCGTAACGTCCCATATTTAGTAATATACGATGTCCTTTATTAGTTGAGTCATAAACTTTATTGCCTGGCCACCTCATTCGCCCCGGCAGTATATCCGTAATAGTGCTGCGCGGGAGACAGTGCAAGCATCGAATAAAGGATTTAGTTGAATTTTACAGATGCCAGCTTATATTAAGTCTACTTCTAAGCCTTTCTTTGCCGTTCTCAGAATCTGCTAGATGAACTCATTAGAGCGCTGGCTCCATTCCAGCACAAGCATCCCTACGTCGATATGAACTTTGTTTTGTTCATATACAGCGTGAGGACCTTAGTCCTTGTCCATAGTGCTGATCTGCCAGGAGATTCTCCTTTACATAAAAATGGTCAGAAGCAATGCTTATAGATTTATGCTGGACGACTTCTTTGTTAATAATATCGATTGTCTGCTAGTCATGGTCGTTAGATCCTTGGGCAGGATAAGGAATACACTACTATACAATTAAATCCATATCGGTATATAGAGCATCGGCAAGCATCTTAGCCAGAAAAATTCAGAAAGCAGTCATCCCGTCCGTCTACCTAGGGCAACGGATTGCGGGCCAACTACTCGTAGTTGCTTACTCAGAGGAGTGGCTAGTTCTTAATGGAACAGCAGTTGGCGTGTCGGAGCCCAAGCTGCCTATTTTCTTTTTCTTTTCCATAATAATAACAATATTCATTTACTCCTTAAACACAATTTGAAAGATAAGTAAATAAATATCAAAGAAGGGTCCATAGGAAGTATTGCCTGTACATGGACCATTAATTTTGCAATTATGCATCGAATTAAAACACAAATGATGACACAATTAATCAACGGATCATTTAGTACTTACATTTACTATTAATTTGTGTTTGTTTGGCATTATTAAAGAAAATATCTCTTCTTTTATTTCTTTTTTAATTATTCCCAATACGCAGGATCTACAGGGTGACTTCGAAGTTGAGTCATTTATTTCAACAGTGAGTAGATCTGATCAAAAGAAATGTTTTTTTCCTTTACCATTTTTCTGGTAAAATTAAAGTAACAAAGTTATAACCCTTTGGAAGTTTGAGTACCGCCCTGTCTCAATAATAATATCATGTGCTCGTGTTTGGCAACAACGGATATAATCCGCCTTATCGGTTCATCGCATCGGAAACAAAAAAGCGAAAGAATTTGGAACGATGTTTTTACAATTGTTTTATTCAGTTCAGTTATACATACAGTCAGTGTCGTCAGTCGGTAACGCGTGTGAATAGTGTCTGTTGCGTGGCTCAAACGAAATAAAAAATGGCACATGTTTATGCGGATCGGTTTCCCAATCGAGTGCAACCAACCCCTCGTGCCTTTGTTAATGTAGTACAACGGGCTCGTGAATCAGGTGACTTAAGACCTCACAGGGGACCTCACGATCAAATACAGGTCCGCACTGAAATACTTGTCGGGAGGATACTTTATAAAACAAGGTAAAAATTTTTTTTTTAATTTTTTTTTTTTACTTTTACACACATATTTTGGTTTATCTTCCTTCTACAATCATTATCTGAAAATTAATGACTCAACTTCAAAGTCACCCTGTATATACAGGGTGGCCCATCCATGTGCGGACGGAAAATTACTCAAACAAATACATAAATGGCATGTTATACATGACATTTGAGGGCACATTTCTAAAATATTGGCAATCATACAGGGTGATGCATTTGAAATTTGTGGAAAAAAGCTACAATTTGCGTTTTTGACCAGCCTGTATGAGCAAAAATTAAAATTCAAAAATGTAACAAATAGAATAAAAGCGTGTGTAACTTTTTTTTGATACAAAATTCAGCACTCCAAATTTCATAATGGCAGACTGAGGGGTTACCGAAGTGGGGTTTTTTTCTAGACGAAACACCTTATATCTCAGTAGCTAATTACCAAAACCCCATAGTATGTCATATCAATTTTCTTGATTTGAATTGGTTTATCCAAATATGCAATAAAGTTTAAGGCAATTTATTTTAAAAATCACCACCTTGATATGTAGGTCGAAATTGGGACTCACTCAATGTCCAACATTTTAGAAATCTGCCCTTGAATGTCATGTATAACATCCCATAAATAGATATCCCCAAAGTGTATTTGTTTATGAGTAATGTTTCCGTCCACACATGGATGGGCCACAATGTATAGTCGGTAAGTTTACGTATAATGCTCAGTGAATGATATGCTAGATCACTATTGTATCAGGTTCACTTATATTTCTTTATCCAAGAGAACTTTAGGTAAATACAACAAATTATAGTCCATCCATTGCCAAAGATAAGCTTTTTACAGAAGCAAATTCTCTAAAAGGAGAAATTATTCGGTTCGGAGTGAGCTAATTTTTCCTTAATAAGTTCTGGGAAGTTTTTTCTTTTAATTGAATTCTCAGCTAATTAACAGCTTTTCCCGGAGAAGCTGCCACTCCCTAACACAAATTTCATTTTGCATTAACCCAAATATTTTCTTCACAGCAAGTTTGTAATAAAGGTGTTTGTCAACGAAAGAAAAGAGCGCACTTTTCTTTTAATGTCGTCTGATGGCTATAACGATCTTATGGCGCTTATAAAAGTCGCAGGACAACACGGCAACTCTGGGAAGCATATGATAAGTATATAAGAAAATACGTTCAATTAAGTCGACATTCCAAGTATACATTCTGAAAATTTTGGTTAGACAAATCGTTAGTGACGTATGCAATTCTCGACGCATTCAGAAAATTGGCGTCAAGCAGCTTCACTCTATTCTCCCCAAGGTTTAAAATCAACTTCTAGTATCAGTTCTAGTGAAGTTCAATTTCATTAAAAAGACTTGCGTTTTGTCAGAACCGTTCGGGCACTATTTGGACATGAAAAAAATTTCCCCAGATTATAGCAACAAGGGTGTAAAACTGTTTTTCAACAATGTTTGACGAATAATTGGAATAGCACTTGTTATAGTACTTATGTACTTTACAGCGTGTTCATTTGAAAACCTCCCACCACGGACTTATCGAAAACCACTGATTAAAATAAAAATGCCGAGACATGTCAAAATATTTGTCAAGTAGAACAACTTTTTAACCAAAAAATATTTAACCCCCTTTCACCCTCTGCCCCCCAGGCTCATCTAATTAAGAATTTTGAGTGAGTATCGAGTAATAGCTTGTTTGAAAAGTCTTTCAAAGTCCTCTATTTTGATGCTTGATTTTTTAAAATCGGTCGATTCGTTTTTCAAAAAAATTAGAAAAATCTCTATTTATCTCAATTTGTTCAGATAGAAAACAAAAACACACGAAAATATTACTTTCTATTTCACTAAGTGTTCAAAATGTTGCCCGTTATTGGCCAAACAATAATATAGGCGATGCTTAAATTCCTGACGGACATTTTCAAAAATATGTTGTGGGATATCATGGCAACTTTCGATGTTGCGTTCATCTAAACTTTCAGGTTGGGGAGTAAACACAATAGATTTGAAATGGCCCCATAGAAATAAGTCTAATCAGGAGATCTAGCAGGCCATTCTATAGGCCGTCTTCGCCCCATTCATTTATCTGGAAACTTGTCGTTTAGCCATTGCCGAACCGGAAGATCCTAGAGAGGAGGAGCGCCGTCTTGCTGGAAATATATTTGAGCCTCATCAAGTATAGGGTTTCCATCCTCTTCGATTTGGTTTTCAATTCCTTCAGTGATGAGCGGATTGACGGTATTTTCCAACAAATAAAGGTTTTCAGTCAAATTTCCATTAATAAAAAATGGCCCAATCACTTTATTTTCTAAAATGCCTGCCCATGCATTAGCTTTTTGGGGGTACTGGGTCTGCCCTTCTACAAAAGCATGAGGATTTTCATTGCTTCATGCTTATTAACAAATCCATTTATATAAAATGTGCATCCATCACTGAATCAGATATTCTTGACATTAATGGTGTTTGTCATTAATCGCTGCAGTCATTTGTTCACAGAACTCAACTCGCCTATTGAAATCATCTTTGGTTGACTTTTGGATTTATGGAGTTTAGTAACTGTGTGTACAGAGCCTAATGAAATACCAGTCGCATGAACAACTTTGCGTAATGGAGTATTAGGATTTATTACAAAATTAACTTAAACTTGAGCGCCTTCATCCAAAACTCTCCGATGATCACGCTTTTTATTTGCAACGGATCCAGTTTGAGTAAACTTGGTAACAAGATCTAAAACATACCTATGCGAAGTTATCTTCCCCGCATCCTTTTCCACTCTTTTGGCTAGTGTGTAAACCACTTCACTATCCCAAGATTGTCACAGAGGTAACTGACAGCAACTTAAATTCATTTTTTGCACCGAGGATATATGTGCTGATGAAAAGAATGCAGAAAAAAAATCGGGTTGTTATTTGGTTGTTGCCACGTCTAATCTTCCGAATTGCTGTTCATGTTGGTAGTTCCGTTTTAAATTATAAACGAATTGTAGATTATTCAAACCCTAACGGGCAGCATTTTGAACACTTATTGAAATAAAAAGTGATATTTTCATGTGTTTCTGCTTTTTATCTGAACAAATTAAGATAAATAAAGATTTTTAAAATTTTTCCATAAACAAATCATCTGATTTAAAAAATCAAGTGTCAAAAGAGAGGACATCCAGATATCTTTAAACCAAGTTATTACTAAATCTCCCTTGTCTTTTAAAAATATTTAAGGGAATGAGCCTGGTGGGCCGAGGGTGAAAGGGGTGAAGTAGTTTTTGGTTACAAAGTTGTCCTCCTTGACAAATCTGTTGACGTGTGTCGGCATTTTTTCTTTTAAGCACTGGGTTTTGGATAAATCTGTAGTGGGAAGATCCATCTGCCGAAAATGTTTTCCAAGTTTCAATGGCAAATATAAGTAGAAATTTATGATGTATGAAATATATCGAATATGTGGGTTGAATTACCGGGGCTGGAAGGCTAATCATATAAAAATTGCGATAAAAATGACCAAGAGTCTCTAAAACGTCAAAATACAAAGTTTGAGAGATTTTCACATTTTTCTTTTTTTTTGGAAATAAAGGACGGTTTCCTATATTATTATTATTATTATTATAACACCCAAGGATCTAAAAAAGTTCGTTTGTGGAGTGTGTTATCAACAGCTTTAAAGAGGTGAGCATCGTAATTACGACTGACACAGATTTATTCTAATTGTTTATAAGGCAAAAATAGATGTAGTATTGACGACGCTTTTTGATATGGTTTGTATAAGAAAATCTGGTACGTCTTCTGATACTATTTTAAATCAATCCTCTAGCAATGGAATGAGCACAATATGAGGCAATTTGATTGGTCCAAAGTTGGAGGCAGATAGTCAAAACGGTTCCTTTTTAAAAAACTAGTAACAATTAGTATTTTCTAGTAACGATTGAGTACTTTTGAATTAATCTTCTGGGTGTTAAGCACCACAAAGGCTTCAACCTTTCGTGATTATTTCACGTTTATCGTTAAGAGTCTTCTAGTAAAAATAAACGATTTCCTTGCAAAATCAAACTAACAGTTACGAAAAAGTTGACGTGTACCGACTCATTTTTAAGATATTTTTAACTATTATATGTTTTTGACAACTACTATTTGTCATGAATAATTAGTATAAAAAGATTGAAATTACGCAGAAGTGGATTTTGAAAGTTATATTGAACAAAAAGAAATGTTAACCGTCTGAAAATCTTTACAATGAATCTCAGCTTTTCGACTGCCGGCAAATTTATTTTTATCATATAATAATATATTTAACATAAAATCCTAAATTGTTACTTTTTGTCAGACACAACCATCAAACTCGATTCAAGAAAACCTCTGCATTAATTCTTAGAGTTAATAAAACTATCAGCCAAAGATCTTTCTATTTTCTATGCTCAAAATTTTATAATATTATTCCTGCAAACCTTAAACATATAAAATGTAAAAAACGTTTAAAAATTGAATTAAAATCATGGGTCCCAAATTAGCCAAAGCTACAAATCAATAAGTTTGTTGACATTAAAAACCTATATGTTATTTGATCATAAATTGATGCAAATTTATACATTTGACTAGTATACTCAAAGAGAATTTGTTGTATTAGTATAACCCAACTTCAGTTAAGACCCAAGCACAAGTGTACACTTTTTTGGGTATATTATGTTTATTGGACATTGCCGTTATTATTTATACGAAAACTTTGTAATTGGACGAATAAACATTATTATTACTATTTTTATTACTATTATTATTATCAATATACCCAAAAAATTATTTTTCCAACTTTGACGTTTAATAAAAAAGATACCCAGCAAATTTACCTTGTCATACAGCCTCATCAATGTAGATCCGCTGTAAATACACTTATTGAATTTTTCTTTGAAACAGGGTCGATTTTTCGATAGCTAGTTTATTTATAATGCTAATGCATAGAACTGCATTTTTTATACAAAATTTGCATCCGGCTGCACTTGATGCAAATGAAGCATGGTGTCTCGTACTAATACAAGTTTCAGAACTTACACGTTTCTGATAGGCAGACGTATTAATATTCCCGACGGTTGCCGGCGAGTCCATAACGCAGGCTAAGCGTGCCATTTGAGAAAGGAAATCTGCAGAAAGAAAGGCGGGTGCCGCCTTGAGGGAAGGTTTTCGGTTGTATGACTCCGGAAAATCCCGCCGCATATGACGCGTGGTCGTCACGCATGCCGTGCCTTCCAAGCAGATCCTTCCGAATGAATGCAGAACATCCAGAGAAATATTTTATTCAAAGCTGGAGCTAGGCCGCTTTTGGCCCGGTCGAGCCTGAACGAGAGCAGCGACCAATATTGGAAAGTAGTGTTGGGCGGTCCGTGTAAAGGAATCGGTTCCACTGGAATGGCTCAACTATACGCATTGTTGGTTGCATATTTTCTGTGAAGCCGAGTAGTCTGTAGTTTTCATCGTTGAGAAGAAAGTTGGGTGAATATCAAGATCGAATCTGGAAGATTATGTGACAGAAGATCATTACTGAATATGCTGACAGGTTATGTTCAAAGTTATAAATAACGATTTTTTACGTTCTTTTGTGTTTTCAAAAACTTTGAGGAGAATTACGGGAAATCACCACCGCGCCCCCGCGTTCTGTGTAATTACTATTAGTATATATATATTATTCATAGTTAATTGCCTTAACTGCTAGGAGAAGATATCCTTTAATTTCTTTGGGTAGAAGGCAAAGTATTGCAAAAGTACACCCTTATAACTTAAACTCTCAAGCTTTCGAAGATCTATGTCTTCATCGTCTGGAGCTGGAAACAATTATTAACAATAGCAACAAATAGCAATCAGGAGAAAAATATTTACTTACTAAGTCGACGAGATTGTTGCTGAAATTGTTTTTAAAACAACAGTGAAGGGAATACATAGTCGACGAATAAAAAACTGTACTGATGAAGTTCGATTAGGACGGAACTATTTTATTATTAAATGGCAAATCATTTTGAAAGGTTTTTTTAAAAATAAGCGTTGATTGATTTTGGAAGAAATTTCTAGATTTTAAAACTATCAACTATTGAAAATTCCCCCCAGATTTCATCTTTTTTTTACTGATAACCTCCACATTATCCAACACGTGCCGGGCGACTGACATTCTCTAGCCGCGTATGAAGTGTGACATTGAAAATTATTGGAAGGTCACCCATTATGTCGTTCTGTGAAGTGTGTTGCCTAATAGTATGGCGTTTTGTAATATATAGTGCAAGAGGTTGCGTTATTGTTGACCGATGAGGTACGGAGAAATTTTCAAAACCCGATAGAAGTTGCATTGGAAGGAGTGTGATTTGGATGTTATCCTACCAAACAACTAAAAAATACGTAGGGAATATTCATACTTGAGGACAAAAACTTTGAGCAATTTTAATTTGATTTTATTAAGACAGTGAAAAATTATTTTGTGTAGATTGAGCGATTATTGGGACAAATCGTAAACATGACTGTAAAAGGTGTAAATCGTCATGCAGCCGTGGCAGCCATATTAGATTTAGAATCATGTCGCAGTAACTTGGTGATTAGGACTTTATCGTTGATATAAATTGAATAGTGTATTTATCCATCGCCGTCTATTTCTTCTGTCAAATTTATTTTCGAACTATTTCAGTGTGTGCTGTGAGCTTTGGTTCTTAAATACAGCAGCGTCACCGGTCCGCAGAACAAGTGGGATGAGGTGGAAAGATTTTGAAAGTTCGCTTCATCGGACCGGATTGGACTGAGAGGTCGGAGTCGGTCCACCACAGGACCCGTTCAGTCGGAACGGGTCCGACCGAGACGACACAACACTATTGACAAGGAAACGAAGGCGATGTGCTTGTTGTTTGATAGAGCATGAAGGGTTTTTTGTGAACTTCTCATATCTCCAACAAATCTAAATTTGTAACAGGTCGATTAAATGGGAACAAAGTTGCGTATTTAGATAACAAAAAAAGAAATCACAAAGTACCGCAATTCAGGGTATTTCTCTCTCTATATGAGGTGAGATTCCAAACTAAATCGTATACGTTGCCAGCTTTGCTTTTTTATAAGGTGACTCAATTAGAGGTTCAATATGTTTCCTTATGAATTTCACAGCAGTGGTTACAGTTTTAAATTATGGTTACAAAATGTATATATGATAAATCTCCAATAAATATGCTCTGCTTTCGTCCTTCCGACCAGATTCTCGTATTTAGTGAAGTTGACATTTGAATTTTCGTGCATATGTCACATATGAAAATAAAACAATATAAGGATACTGGTACTGCTCTTGAAATGACCCATTCGAGTATCCGCCGAGAGTAGTACGTGCAAAAACACATAAGCCCCGGACTTGTTTTTGCACTGAACGTGTATTAGGTAGTGGTATTTGAAGCTGGAAAAATGTAATGACGTACAAGATGTATCCCAAGAATTTGCATCTTCCTTTTAGTAGAAAAATCATATAGGTAAAAAGTGGACATACGAGGTTTCTGCACTGAACGATTCAAATACATTGTGATTTTTTAATTTGTGTTGCGAAAAAGTCTCCATAGTGCCAAAATGTTAGCATTCAGTTCAACATATGTGGCTTCATTTAGGATGAATGACGTTGCCAAATCTGCTCTAAGAGCTGACGAAGAGCAAAAATCTAGAAACCTAAATTCATATACTAGCCACCTATCCAGGACTGCATTCACAAATTGTTACCGAATGTGCTTGGTCTACCCTGTAACAATCTTATCGTGAGTAATTGTTTGACAGATATGTTCAATGTGTTCGGAAATAGAACAAAAGTAATCCTTCTGGAAAATCAAAAGTGAGCGTTTCTTCTCGTACTCAAAGCCTTGGGAACAAGAGTGTTGTTACTTGTCATTCACACGGTCCATTGTTTGGTTATCAAAACGTGCTCAAAATCGTCAAAATATATACAGGGTGTCCGCAAAGTTCGGGTTTTCCTTTTCAGAAACAACTACCCTTGAAATAACAAAGGTAATGTGTAGTGAAACGAGGGTGACCAAGTAAAAAAAAGTAAAGGAAAGAGTACTCACGCTCCAGTTGACGAGAAGGGCTAAGTACGTCTCTGCCCGAAATCATACCGCTCCAACAGAAAATGAAATCAGCTTATGCGTTACCGAGCAGACGCAGGCAAACAAGGAAGGCAAAATGTTGCGTAAAACGTCTAGGTATTGCATCCCGTCCAATCGATTAAGGAGAATAAATGGTCCAATGAGCATACCGTTCATCATGCCAGCCCAAACATTCACCGAAAATGTTTGTTGAAAATGTGCCCGACGGACAGCGTGCGGATTTTCTACTGACCAAACATGAGTGTTGCGAAAGTTATTCACCCCATTACGCGTGAACGTAGATTCGTCTGTCACCAATATGCACTTCAAAGGGTCAGGATTGTTGTCATGTTGATGCAACAACCACTCACAAAACCGCACTCTTGCTGGTAAATCGTCAGGTTGAAGGGCTTGTACACGTTGGACATGAAACGGATACAGCCCCTCTTCACGCAGCGTTTGCCACACTTTATTTTTTGATACTCGCACTTCTCTAGCCACGTCTCTAGTGCTTGTTGAGGGATTCTCGTCTACGCGATTACCTCTACACGCGTGACCGTAACCGTCGGTTGAAGGTTGCATACTAACCTGACACACTGACCCCGACCCAGTTCTGTCGTCGGGTTGAGCCAGTGACCTTGTACCACTTGGTGATGTCGCGGCTACAGGACGGTATTCAGATATTTTTGATGTTGCAGAGCCCTTTATCTCGGTTCCCTTAAGACAGTGGTGTATATGGTACTAAGAAAAATTGCTTATGTTTATGAAGATATATACGTCGGGTAAAGAAAAACCCCAACTTTGCGGACACCCTGTATTCTTCCGGATAAACCGACTACCTCGTCTCCATAGCGTTTTTTTATAATAATACAACGGTCGCGGAAAACGTAGTTAGAAATTGGTCATTATTACATGCCTGTAATAATTTAGGCGTTCTGAACATAAGCTTGCACAGTATTCCAGGGTGAAATTCCATGTCAATCTACATTCTATTACAGTGTACGGCATTACATTAGCAAGCCATTTACAAACGTACCTCTGAAAATACATGGGGTTTAGTCAACCGGATGAATACAACATTTGAAATCAAGGTTTTAGATGGCGACTATTTCAATGCTCTCAACTTTTGTCGAGCAGTGTAGTGTCAGGAAACCGCTTTTCCAACCCGTTTCAATAAACCGGCAGGCGGACAAAGAGTTTTCACATTCCATTCGATTTCTTGTCCCAGTTAGGAAGTTTTCCATAAGGTTAGTGTGACAATCCGGTCTTATTACCGCCGGACTAAAAGCAGGAACAGCTGCAGACGTGCTGGAAACTTTTTGCCTAGCTGATTCTAGAGAGGCGGTGAAGCAATTAATGTCAGTTACGTAGCTTTACAGGGTCGGGTTCCATTTTACTAGAATGGTAAGGGATGATTTTCTAATGTCACAACTGAAACTTACCAGGTGTTTGGCATATTGATGGGACTCCATTGCCTGGCCGCTGAATAATAATATTGAAAAAAATGCACAGTGTTAACATTTTTTATCTAACTCGTAATACATATGGGATGTGAGCTCTAATATCGCAAATCAAACCACATATGGTTGAAATAATTTTTAATTACGACTTTTTGGACATCTTGGTGCCCTTTTTCAAGTACATTGACAATGACATATACTTTATTCATCTGTCTTCCAGATGACGGCTTATTTTTTTTCTTTTCTTCACAACGACACCGGCCTAAACGGTCCTGTACCATAAAAACTCGCGCGAAGACACTATTTCAATCAAGGTGCAATCAGCGAAATACCATAAATACCATTTAAGGATCAAATAGTTGAATACCTTGAACCTAATGATTTGTATCCTGCCGTCCTGCTATCAATATTCCCATCGAAACTATAAACCAAACTTTTGAGAATTATCAAATCTACTTGATAAATTTCTTCCATTTGACCAATGTGTTTTCCGTTCCAAATATTTTAGAACAAAACAAAAATATTTACTTTTCACTCTAATCGATGGTTAATTACTGATAAAATATGATACCTGTCACACCGGTAGCTTTAACAGCTTAGTGGGGGGAGAAAACAATTTGAATAATTATCATAGTGAATGATGCAATGATATGTTTACTCGAATATTACATACATTTGACGTCCTAACATTAACTTTTATTTTTTATTTTTGCCGCCAAAAAGTGTATAAGTATTCTCCCGTCGGTGACCCAACTATCTGTAGTCACTAAACGTTGTTTTCATATAACTCGTCAAACCAAGTGCGTTGTTAGCACAGAGCTTTTCTGCTAACAGTACAGCATTGAGTTTTGGAAGTTCAGTCAGCTACAGTTATCCGCATCGCCTGCACATTGTGGCTTTCAGAAATTTCCATATTCCTGCACAATGTTACGCCAAAATAATAACAATAAAATGGGAAATATGCCACTGCAGCCAGTAGTGCAGCCGTTGCCAAACAGTGAGATATAAGGCTAGCAAACTACGGCGCGAAAAAGTCACTTCGTTAGTGGGATTGTTCTGACAACTTAGTTACTCCGGACATAAATTTCACTCTGTTAAATGCTGGCCGTCGTAGACGAAGAAAGGGGACATTAAACGGCACCGCGAAAACTTCCTCGAATAGAAGACTTTTTAGTTTCTAAAAATGCGAGCATAGAATTGTTAATTACATTTTGTTTCTGCGAAGTGTCCTGTTGTGTCGGGAATGACAAATCATTCAGTAGCGGCGGAACATCGAATGCAAATCCGGCTCCCTATTTTCTCGGGTAGAGTATCTTAGAAGAATATCAGGTCTTTAGTAGCCTTCAGCAAAGAATTCAACGGTGATCTTGCATTTGACGTGGACCTTCATCTAAAAGGCTAATTCAAGGTCAACTTTATGTTTTCAAGTAGAAACCCCTATTTTTGGTTTTACGTTCAAATACGACTTTAGGTCAGGGTGACATCTAAGGCTCAGCTTATTGCTGCTACAAATCTCACAGGATAAGCAATAAAAACAACTATGAAGGTCAGGTCTGTGGTAAATTTTAACGAGGAAGTTAACGGTGATTTTGGGTTTGACCTTGATTAGCACCTTCAAAGTCAGGTTAGTTTCTTTGATCCAAGTCCCTGTTTTTGATGCCGGCAATCGAAAGGGCAGAAACTTTTTCGTTCAAATACGAGTGGAAGATTAAGATCATGTTGACCAGTAAAGTTCAAATGAAGGTGACAAATATGTGCTGCTACGAAAACCACTATGCATTTTCCAGGATTAGTGATAAAAGTAACTATCCAGGTCAGTTCTTTAATAAACTTCAAAGAGTGATCTTAGATTTGACATTAAACCTTACCTTCAGGGTCATTCCAAGGTCTAATTTTAGATAGAAACCCGCAGGAACAGTATGGGCTTAAAATCATTTCTGTTTCTGCGGGTTTCCATTTGGTCAAACGTTGTTAACAAACAGTAAAGGAGATTTTTTTCATGAAAACTCCAAATATTAGTCGAATATTTCTGATGAAATACACGCCTTTTTGTTGCCATTAAACTACATGTAATATTGTACTATGTCTCGGAGGCGAGGGACGTACAGAGTCAAACTAGTTAAGGTTTTTTTAGTATTGTAAGCGCTACCTAGTAAGTTTAAAATAAACAGCGACTGTCCACCATTCTTTGTGACGCTTTAAGCTGACTTGAGAGCCTCTTGGCTGGAACGTACTAAAATTGTTGACTGTTTAATATTTATTATACATTTCCATTCCTGCCGAGGCTGGGAAACTTCATGTCTCACTGCAACTCTGGCGCATCGGAATGCCACAAAATTTTAAACTTATGTCTCGCTGCTCCAGCCTTCTGAGAGATAGTTTTGGTTGAAAATCCTTAGTATACATGAGAAACTAATGGCTACTAGAACTTCCGTTTCCGGCGGATCTGATTCCCTTGGTAGCTTTGGAATGGGTTAAGCTTCTCCTTTGACATGCAAAGTTCGAAATTTTATATAGACTGGACCGGCGGATTCGATTCTAGCCTATTGATAAGATACGAGCCAGATGTAGCATTGGGCAATCGTCCCTCAAAATACTAATGTTACCCCTGTTTTGCGTGTTGAGCTTTGCGTCAGTTTTAGTTCCAGACGGTGGATTGCTTAAATTGCCGATTTCCGGTTAATCAGGTTTTTTTGGTGTTCTTTCACCAAAATGTCAGTTATTTTGTTCATTCGCCAGTCGGTTTATCTATTGATACTCTTCTAACCACGTAATTACAGCAAAGAGTTGTTATTTGAAGAGAAGACAGTTGACAAGGTGAATGAAATAAGGCAGAGATAAGAGATGACTACTAAAACATGGCGTCTAAACACGGCTGTTCTGATTTAGTGGGAAATAAATACCTTGTGGCCAGATTCGTTCATTGACCAACACTTTTAGTGAACGAATTTTTGTTCAAATTTACTTTTGTTAGGACATTCATTCATGGTGGGGATATTTATTATCCATTTGTAAGCTAAGAAACATATTTTTCATTACGTTATCACATAGATACTTAACTTTTGGAAGAAATACGTCAGCCTAAAGTGCAAAAGTTATTTAAACTCAAATTACTTATATGAGTAATCATCGGTCTACTATAGATGGTCGCTAGTTATCTAGACAGCCTGGCCTTAAGAGGATATGTGACGTCACCACCAAAAAGCGCGAATAGGTATAAATGTAGCGTTTTATAAATATTGTATGGCAACTTGGCATCACCGCATCGGTAGCCAAGTTCGGCCCGTGAACCAGTAATAGTACAAGAGCCGACCGCAAAATTTTGGTTACATCGCGTACTGATATGGAATGTCAAACACTAGTCAAATGTTAACGTATTTTCACGCTAAACAGCAATTTCGGCAAGGTTGCTGTTATTGCAACACTTTGTACAGTTGCGAAACTGTCACCTGAGAGACAGACAACTATAAAACATATTTTTTTATTGTCATTGAAGGGGACCAATGTGGTGGACGAGTTAATAACAGCATCAGTAAGTTGACATGTATAACAAAAAATTAAATTACCTTCCTCCTTAACTGACAGGACTGCTGGAGATAAGTTTTAAGGGTAAATGTACGTTGACATGGATAATGAGGGCAGTATGCCTAAAATAAGCATAGAGTTTCAGGAGTTGGAGGCAGATAAATATACCTACGTTAAAAAAATTAGATATACCCTACCCCACCTTCTGCAACCCCTAACCCTAGTCCTACACATTTTTTTCCCGAAAATGATTGGGATCAACTGAAGACGAAGTTTGAGGGATTTTTATGTTTTCCGTTTTTGGCCTTTTTCTCCGCCACCATTGGACCGATTTCCAAAAACTGCAGAGCGTTTGCGTCCTTGGCTTAGTTAATACTGTTTGAAGAGTTCATTGCAGCGCGGCGGTACTTCCCCGCCAATAGGTGTGGCAAGTAAAAAGTACCAAGAAGAAGTTCACCACATTATAGCTTTAAAAGAACTTTCTGTTCTCTTGGTGGACTAATCAGACTACAAAATGTTGAAAAATGGCTTCAGTGACATTACAGTCACTTTGATATGTTCAAAGCACAACGTAAAACATCTCAAGAGTTACATTAAGATTCTAGAACGCCTCGTCAATTGCCGCAGTTTCTGGTAGAAGCGTCCAACCAGTGTTCTTCCCACCTCATCCGTCATCCTTAATTTCCAACGATAAAATTCATGGCAGGCAAGACCATAAAATACATCACCGCCACCTCGGCCAGGTTAACATTTGGCGGTAATGCGAAAATGTATGTAAGAAGTTTGGCTGGCGTACGACGCTTTGTACGA
The DNA here is from genome assembly GCA_963669975.1 of Acanthoscelides obtectus. Lineage (NCBI taxonomy): Eukaryota > Metazoa > Arthropoda > Insecta > Coleoptera > Chrysomelidae > Acanthoscelides > Acanthoscelides obtectus. Next base: position 57,911,466 of record CAVLJG010000010.1, on the reverse strand, counting down.
AAAAATTTGCGGATGAACGTTCACGCTTCGCGAAGCACGATTTCCAGGACTGCTTCCTTGACGATCGGAATTCGGTATTACGGTTGTTTGAATTTGAAATTTCCATTCGGGAGTCTCCAGGAACCGGGAAGATGGATGCCCGGCGCGCTTCGCGCCAGGTATACCGCGGGAGCGCTTCATTTATTGACTGATAAATCAAGCGGCACCAGACTGCTGCACTGAATTCGTTCGTTGTTAGAAAGATTCAGAGCGTGAGGTCTAGTAAAAAGGATGTTTCTATGGCATACAAAAAAGAAATATAAGGGTAGTGATTTAATAATTATAGTATTGATAATTCCGGCTTTATTAGGGCGAATTTAGTCAATGGCAACTCCCACATTTAACCTTGTTGAGAAAGAAGACTCTACAAGAATTTAGAGAATAATATATATTATAATAATATAACTAGATATATCACTGCTGGTACCATGTGCCTTATATCCTTTTTAAATAATAGTATTGCGAATATTTATATCATTATTCACCTGACTATAGAATTTCACGTTATATGAGAAAGGTATTTGAAATACATAATGTTGAATTGAGACGAGTTATACTTAAGTTGCCCTCGTGTCTTGAATTCAGAGAATGTATTTTTTTCTAGGTATAAGTTTTTCAAATAAATAAGATGGAGTGGAAGCCATTATTAATTTATGTACAAAAGTGAGGTAGTGTAATTTTATAGCTTTTCCCACATTTAGTATTTTTATTCAACTTTGCTGATATATGATCATATTTTCTTAGTGCATAAATACATCAACAGCAAAAATTCTGCAGACGTATCTGCCCAGCCAGCTGTATTTTTAAATGTCACATTCGGTCACAGTCGGCATTACTAATGATTTGTATGAGGTTTTTTTAACATAAGTACTCAGAACCTATTTGCCGCATACATCATTAATTTTGAATTAAGCTTTTGTACAATACTGTTAATATGACTATGAGTTCTGGGATTTCATGGGAGTGTTACTGGCATAACTGACAACGCTCTCTAAACCTTCATTTGTTAAATTTGTTGTAGATGATATGAATTCCGGATTAAAGTGGTCGACAGTCTAAATTATGAAATCTACAGACTCCTGAATTGAGCCCTGGAAAAATCCTGTAACAATTTAAATGCTTTGAGATATATCATATAATAAATAATAATAATAATAATATCTTCATTCCCGCTCCAAAATACAAAAACAAGTTGAATATGCAAAACTAGTTTTATTAATTATGGAAAAGGTGAAGTCTGGCGCAGCCGATCTTCCACTCAACCTTTGGGCTTACACTAATATAAATGTGTGCATAAAAAATGTGTGCACAAAAGCCGTTAAATAGCAAAACAGTATACAGAGTATCCCAAAATGCTTTCTTTTGTCCGTTAGAGGCCATCAAAGTTTTCTTTTTAAAACACGTTTCTTCGGATATTTTTAGAACCGATAGTCAAATTTGAATGAAATTTGGAATACATGTGTTTTGCTGGACGTTCTGATATTTGACTTTTGCGAAAACCTCTAAAGGGCTTGTGGTTCGAGAAATAAACCTCTAAATAAATCATGGTAGAATTGTTTGGCAACTTTCCCGATGACTCTGAATTTTGTTTAACTGGCATTCCTTTTTATTTCCTTAATTTTTTGTTTCGTATAAAGACAAGCCATCTTCATAGTTATCGAAAAGAAAAATGAGTTGCATCAAGAGGTGCCCGAGCGTCTTACTAATTCTTTATGTGAAGTTATCGAAAATAAGCAAGTCTCATATTACCTACTACAAATTTACTTAATACAGGCAATAGTGCGAATCTTCCACACAAGGTGCTCAATATGACGATTTTATTTCCTATCCTGCAAAAAACAATATGGCACACAAAAATTTTTCAGTTAACGTAACAGGAAAACCCCAAAAAATTATTTTTTTTCTCGAAAACTAAAAGAAAGATGACAACAACGATATGTAGGATTAATTTTTACTGCGGTTTTTATCAGTTGATAACTCTTTACTTCTAATGCTATCTAAATATGGTCATTACAAAATTTGTAGCCAGCAGTTGCTAACTTTATCGATCCATGGATTTTCAGGACCCTGAGATAAAGTCACATTTCAAAAGCCTCTAGGCTTCTCATACATCCCAAGTCTCATGTTTCTACCCCATACGGGAGCATCGAGAAAACATGGCACTTGAACAACAAATTAAAAAAACTAACTAAAGATGTATAAAGTTGACGAATTCAGGCATATATGAATGATGGGATCGCAGTTTCAATACTTGGGCTACATTATCTACTACATTCATATAGGAAACAGGTAGGCCAGATTTTACTAGTAATGAAGTAATGGATCTAACAAATATTGTCGATTTCGTGTAAAATATCTCTCAAGTTAGAGAAGCAGTAATTGCTGTCATATTCTGCTGTCATTCTTTTTGACTGGCCGACTTTGCGTTTAGGTCACAAATTTTGTGTTCGGACTCAAATCAAGAAATAGGAGGCTAAGCCAGATGATATATGGAGGATTTTTTTATTCAGTGTGGGAATAAGGAGCCATCTTACTCAAAGCGTATAATTTTTCTCTAATTTGGGAGATACTTTACCATTAATCGTCCAAATTCCTTAGATACAATATTCTAAAAACGTCCTCTCACTAGTTAAGTTTATGCCATATTCGCAAATTTGTAGTCCTGCGAGTCAATAGTAAAATCGGGTCCTAAATTCGCCAATTTCATATATTTTCAGCACCATCTTAATTTAGTTTTGAATACGTCACCCGAAGGCTTCAGCTACACAACACGCTCCATTTTGTTAAATGCCCCATGGATTTTTCAATTCTAATCCTGAACACCCGATCAATTTAAGCATACTTGTACAGAAAATGAAACAGCATTTTGAGGTAGATACTGCAATAAAATAGACGGATCTTCATTGCACTCCAGCATGTATCACGTTTTGGCAACAACTCCATCCGAAGCTGCATTATTTGTGCGATATAATCGGTGTCGAATCCCTAGGAGGCCATAAACCACCGCCTCGAAGCTTAAAAGTTCTCCTCTGACAGCCAGTGCACGAAAATGGCGCGGCAGGTTTCGCTCTCAAGTGCTGCAGCTGGAAAATTATCGTCGGCAGCTAGCGTTACGCGGAGTATTTGGAGCCACAGATATGGGAGAGGCACTTATTATGAAACTGACCCTTGAAATGGGAGGTTCGAATGATACATTAATATCGCCAGTCTAACACTAAAATGCGGTCCTGTGTATGATGTTTCACCTTTGGTAACTACTTCTGAATCACCATGTATGAAATACATACTACAATAATACTATTGAATATACGAAAACACTGAGAAACATGACCACCAAGAATTATTTAAAAACTATTCTTTCAGGATATCAAGAAATGCATACAGTGTTTTTCAAAAAAGTCCTTCCACGTACTCGGTACCAGTGAGGGGTTTTGCAAACCTTGAGCTAATTGAGAACGTACAAGAGGATTTTTTCAAAATACTACTCTCACTTTCAGAAAACACGCACAATAACGTGATCAGATAATAGGCAGGTGTTAATCATATATCCATAACCATTTTTTAAAACGATTTTGGTCCTGGTAGTAGAAAGCAAACGCTACACAGGACTTTTCAACAGGTAGATAATATTGAGGATGAGTTTAGCAGGCCTGCACAGGTGAAACAAGTTTTTGTTATTCTGGATATTCCGGTTTCTGGGACAAATTTGATCACAATTTGCTAACTTGGCATAAGAGCGAGATTATAGGAAAATATGAAATTCTCATGTTCCAACAAGACAAACTTGCAATAACTGCCTCAAAGTTTTATGCATTTTTTAGCCACTTCACAGTAACTATTGAAACAAATACACGTTGTTGAAAATTATCGACTATGTAACTGTGGTCAACTGTCAACCAAGACTGGCAAATAATTTTTTGTTAAAACTCACTAGCTTTAAGATTATTAGTCATACAAAGTAAGCCAAACAAGCAAAAATGGGCCAGGATAACCCGGAGATCAGTCGACAACGAATACAGGATCAGTTTCGGTTTTTGTTTTTATGTTTTCTGTTTAAAATCATGTGCTACCCGTATAGGTTTTCAGCGAGCATATTAGCTTTTTGGTCCTTTTAGAGCAACAAAGTCTTCATTCCGATCAGTCATTGATGAACGCCAACTATGCATACTCAACCACGAGCTGTAAGATGCACTTTCTTCATTGCGTATTAGCAATAGCATCGTAAGTAGATGATGCTCAATATAAATGCATTTTCTCTATATTTAGGACACCCCATTCGGAGCTACTATTTCATTCGTTTACTGCCACTATCAGTTTGCTGGCATGGGTAACCACTAGCTCGTAAACAGCGATATATTTTCAAACGGAATTACCAACTGGAGATGCCGGTGAAACCACACTCCGCTGCACGAGACTATTACGGATGTAGCTTCACATGTGAATACGTCACAAGCTCGACTGCAAGAATGCATGTAAAGGTTAATGCTAATACTAGAGCTTTGTTTCAAAAAACCGTAGAAATGGAACTGATTATATAACTAGCAGTTCTCTGTTCCAACACTAATTCCGAACCGGCTCTGAAGTGATTCTAACAGTTCTGGTTCTGAGCGAGAACTATAGGTTCGATTTGATAGCGCATGTGCGTTTATAGAACAAGTGGCGTTGATGAACTGTTCATAGCTGAGAAGTTGAACTTTGTGACGGTCAGTGTGTCTGTTCAATCTTCTCATATCTGAAACTTGAATCTAAATCGGTTAGTATGTTGCTTATTGTGCATTTGCATAAAAAGGAGGCGATGGAATGGAATGAATTTGTTAAAACGATGTTATGATAGGCATTACTCTTATGTAGATATTCCTTTCATTTCAAGTCAACCAATAGATTAGTGTCATCAACATTCCACTCAATTTCCTCATCAGATAGTGCAGCAGGGCATGCTTCCTCTAAAGGCAAAAAAAAAGATTCTTCCAGCCCAAGACAAACCTCGTACTATTTTTCTTTTAAAATAGTTCGTCTAGCTCTTGTAAAATCTGCCATATCACTTTTCCATCTTTTAAAAACAATAAGTGATCTCAGAATTGACATTTTTACATTGTTAACGTGTCGTCACGTGCTTCTGTGAAGTTTGAAAGAAATCTACATAGAGATAATCCACATAACATTTGGATGGGCTCCTATGAGAGACATCGTATTACCTGGTTGTGTTGGAATGTTAATGAGAAAAAAATTCATATAAATATTTAAGGAAATCTCATACCGCCCCATTTTTAGTAACTGGAAGTAACGATGAGACGTCTCCGCAATCAATTCTTATACAACCAGCGCTTAGGCTTGCGGCATCATCTAGAATGAGCGATCAGCATTGGAAGTATTCGACGAGTATTGATCGACATCGTCTAGGACTTCGATAAAGCGCGGGACTGCTCTAAGTCAATTTCAAAACGAATATCCACGCGGCTCCACCAGAAAGGGACCTTCTTATTTGATTTGTCTAAGTAGAAATTACGTTATGAAAAAACTTAATGTAGCTGTGCGATTGTGAGCGACATGTAGCTGAATCAGACCACTTCTTTTACAGATAAAACACTCGCTGGAATATGGGCAAAAGTAATTTTCTTATTATTAGTGTGCCCAACGATATTGTTCTTATAGTTGCCGGTTTACAGACGTTTACGAGTGAACCCAGCCTCATCTATTGCTATTTATACATTGTCTTCATGATTGTATATACATTGTATGCATTGTGTACGCATGGCGTACGTATTGTATACATTGTATACACATCCTCTACATTGTACACTCATTATCTACATCGAACCGTAGAAATCAATGTATTATACGCGTAAACGTCTATCACCAGTCAGAATCTTAAAGTGAATAACATGAATTTTCGATCATTTGCAAACATCAAGCCTCTTATCAGAGCAGCTGTCAACGGTGTCCCTAAAAATGTCGACTCATTTCATCAAACTAAAAAGTTTATGCTATGAGCATATGTATATACAATTGTGAAATATTACGGTTTTGAAATTCAGCACATCCAAAATAATTCTGTTTAAATATGGAAAATTATTAATTACTGACTAATATCAATAAAAAGTATTCTGGGATCGCTTTGTCGGCAACAATAAACAACCCATTTTATTTCATATAATGAAAATATTCACGGACATAAACACAAACGAAATATTTGCGTATATTTGCGCCAATCATTTATGCATATGCACATACCATTTTATACATAGAGATCGTAAAACAGTCAGCATTGTTGAAATTGAAAATATGCATGCAGGTGATAACGGCTGATTCTCATCACTAGGTAAATCAACAGAAAGAATTTCCTAACTTAAAATCACACTACACATTAGTTGATCTTATCGTTAGTGCTCGATGGGGACCATCAAAGTGGAAATATGAAATCCTGCAGTTAATAATGCATTTCGAGATATATCTCATAATTTTTATGCTCCAAGGTACCACTGAGGTCCGACATATCAGCCCGGAAATCTTGTAGTAACTATCGAGGCACTGCAAAGATTATAATCATTAGACATTGCTTAACATATTTTGGATTTAACTATCTTCATTACCCTGAAGTATTTCTTTATCTCTTCGTAAGAATATCCCGTTTCTTCTCGTTTTCTGTTCCATTCCTTCCTTTTTCTTTTCGACTCTTCACTGAGCCTAAGTACGTTATAGGTTATATTTCCTTTATCCTGTCCAAATGTTAACGTCAGGAACCCCTGAGGAAACGATGATGTGGGGGTGATGTCACTTACTACAAGAATCTAATGTTACATATTACAGATTAAGTGTGATGCTGAGGTTTGCGTACCTCCGAACCTTTTGGTAAATCACCGATGTACTTTTGTCCTTCCTTGTTGATTAATACACGATACATTGGTTGTTTCTCACATTGTCATAATTTTTCTAGCCACCTAGAGGTTTTGTAATTACAGCCTTCAGGGTATCATCATTAATTTATTGTACTAGATTTTAGGCCGTCTCAGAAATTGGCGATCTTTTCAATTCACCTCCACCCGGCGAAACATCCTCAAAGTCCACGACATAATTTACTACCTTGTGACAGAAAAAATTATGTTTTGGGGCAGACCTCCATTTCTGAATCTCAACAAGATACACCTCGTTTCAGCAATAACGAGATCTCACTACCATAGAATTATTTAGATCAACGGTTAATAGGGTGATGTGTACCAGGATGATCGACAATGTCCATTAGGGATGTGATACCATACGGAGAAGAAAGTGGAAGCTTGAATGACAGAGCCGTACTGAAAGATGTTTGATTGAATGTTCAATGGTTGACGTCGTAGGTTTTCCATTTGGAAGAAAGTTACGCTTACACCTCCAGTAGCATGCCAATGTTTAGAAAAATACATCATCATCGCAAACACAACCAAACTTTATTGCTAGAAAAATATAGGTGGCCCCAGTTTTTCTTCCGAGATATCAACTTTCAACTCACTGTACACAGCGTATTTTTGGTCTTCAAATAAAAGTTTTAAGGATAATAACAAATACTGAGTACAAAGACGATAAGAGATATGTTTGTTGAGCTGGGCGTGATGATTGCCATATTAATATAGAAGGTGTCCCGAAATTGAAGGGTAATCCTGCTAATGTAGATAGGTCAAGTCATAGTCTACTATATGATAACATGTTTGTTTTAGTAAAACTTCTAGTTTACCGCCTTCAGTTTTTTTTTTAAACTGGCTTATATTCAGTTAATCCCGTGCAAGTCCACAAATATCAAAAGCACTCGGTTAGCATTTTGTTTGGTCCAATATTATTTTTGCCAAAGTGACGAAAAACGCACATATAGGTCATATCAGTGTCTAAATTTTTATTGAACTCCCTTCTTAAGCCTGACTTTGACACCACGAAGAGTGAGATCAAGTACAGTCACTGTGCCAATTAGTCTGAGAAGTTGGCAATTTTTAAATCTTTTATTGTTATTCACCCTCTGCTGTTTTTTTTTTCGTTCTACCACAAACTGATCCTTTTCCAGGTGCAAACATGGACCGAGTTATGCTGTTCCTTTAGCTGTCCATCTATATTATGAAGATCTAGGTATGTATAGCAAAATCCTGTTGGTTCTTCCGCTGTTCTGACAATAAAACTCTAATATCTTCCTAGCATTTTTTACAAAAATATGCTGCAAAAGGTTATCCCATCATCTCATGACGTCAACTTCTGCCAAAAACAAAGCAGTTCTTTTTTCTGTCCAGATGATAATGGGAAAACGAAATAAAATGTTAATTGCAGGAAACTGCAGTAGACCCGATGGTCTGAAATTTTAATCTCGCCTACTTTCACGCCTGCACAGGGAGATAAACAAAAATACCAAAACAACCTGCAAGATCTGCTTCAGAATGAAATTTGTTACTAAATCCCTAGAAACTGTGGGGGAGCATTTTTTATTCGGTCTTTCCCACCAAAAATATGTTCGTCTATTTATCTCAATTAGTTATGTCAGTACATGCTTTGGAGTGTCCACATCGTTGATAGTCCTAGGAGTTTCTCAAGTCTGTACTCCAGAAATATCCGTTTCTAACGTAATGTGCGAAAGCTGCTGTTTTCACGACTCTCGGCTTGTTTATTCTTTTCTTTGTCAAGCATTTAACAGATATTTTTTCACTTCTCCACCACAAATTGAAAGGTAGGGACACCGCTATTACCAAGCAGTGCAGACCATATAATAGAAAATAACTTTTTTCAAAATTACGATCTGGTAAGCAGTGAAAGTTGAGTGCGTGTATTGCACCGATGCTTTTTAGAACGAATTTCTTTATGACAATTTTGAAGAGCGCCAGGATGGAGGAGAGGGGGGTTTGCATCAGCGCTTCTAGGAGCAAATGTCCTTGACAATTGATAAGTGAAAGACAACAATGCAACGGAGATTTCTCAGGCTATTAGTGAAAAAATATTAGACAGAATAGCTGGACCAAGTATGAAGTTGACCGAATAAGAATGATCACCCCGTAACAGAGTAACTGGAATACTGGATATTTAATCTCGCGCACGGTTTTTCCACTCCGTTTTTTAATTGCACACAGACTGGAACGTCTGTTATAAAGGGAATGCGGAATGCGGCCGCCATGTCGAGCTCCGGCCTTCACAACCTATAAATACTTAATTGGTACTGATCAATAGTAAACGTATTAAGGGTACTGCTTTGTGTGCTTACACCTACCAGAATCTCATTACCAATTTTACGTTTCCTTTACGTTTCCCCACAGAGAAGGGAAATAAGTCGATTAGAGCAAATAATTGTTGGAGATTGGTAGAACTGGGAAACGACTCAGATTGTTCCATATTGTAGATACTTCAGGGTCCCAGGAACAAAGAGGCGTTCATTCTGATCATTTCTATACTCAGAAGAAAAAGCAAGGCAGTTCGGTAGTCCAAAGAATAAAGCATTTACCTTCAAAACATCTGGAACAGTGGAGCTGGATAAATTGTTGCACGTTGAACATTTCAGTTACCGAGGGTTCAACGATATGGTTGACATATGGACAGGTAAATATTTCAGGTTTCCGGCTGCGCTGAAGGTCTTTGTCAGTTCTTTGATCACTTAACAACTAGTCACTAAAACGTACGTTATGTCATTCTTATTCTTTTGAACCTACGTTCATTTGCAGTTTCCTTCTTAAGATGGAGCCAAGGAGCACCCCCTTGAATACTGACATTCAATTAGGAGACGTCCTTTATATACAAATTTATAGTTTTAAGTGGGAATTTCTTAAATGAGATAAAATACAACCTGGAAACTAACTGAATTCATTCAGCGTCATCAGCATCGCCAATCTTTATATTCCTAAGGCAGATATCGCTCATTTGCGAGAAGTAATACATACCTGTATGCCATACGCGTTAAGGTCTATCACTGTTTGACGCTGATAGTGGATTTCTTTATTCTTATATCTCTTCGTATTGTAGTTATACGTGATGCTGACAAACTGACATTTACATATGGATTGCACATCTTAAAAGCCTTTTGGCAACGTTTATATTTGTGTTTCCACATTAAAACGACTTTGATAATACCAAAACAATGTGTATCTCATTTTCATTGGAGTGTGCAAAACGCCATCTGTAATGATCTTTTTCTCGTTTCGCTTTCCATAATTTCCGGAAAATCCCATGTCTCCTAGTTTCCCAGTTGCTGGACGTCGGCCAAACAAGAAACTCCTAATCACCGCTACTCACAAAAGGAACTGCTGCCAAAATATCTGTAAAAACCCGCCTTACTCGAGAGCAGGACAAAAGGAAGCGGTAGAAGGCTTCACGGCGTTTAGCGGTTATGAATGCATTCTGTGTTTTGTCGCCGTTGTCGTTATTTTCCTCGAGTGGACATAACGAAAAGCCAGTGGAGGTTTCATACTAAACCATCCTAAAGGAGTTACTAGGCACACACATGCATCCAGAGTGTGTATTCTTGAAATGACGGAGTATAATAACTGTTGAAAGAATGGCCATAGACATAGACATTCTTTCCCTGTTTTACCGGAACATACCCCTTCCATCTGGCAACGTTGCCCTTTATCGTATCGTCAGACGTCAGCGCTCACTGCAGCACCACCGCATTACGAGCAGAACGGTCAAGCAGACCGTTACACCTTGCGCCCAAAAACGAGTATGGAAACCATTTCTATATCATCATCAGTGGTAAATAGATTTCTCTAATATATGCAATGAACGTACCACTGCCTCTAACAACAACAGAGTCATGTTTTTCAGTCATGTTGTCACTAGTGACGTCACAGATGTAATCAAGAACATACCTAATGAAAAAAGTAGTGAACGCGATGAGATTCCTGTTTCGCTGATTAAATACAATGCTGATATTATTGCATCAATATTTAGTGAGCTTGTCAATGCTTTAGAAAATGAAGGTGCCTTTCTAGCTGCATTGAAATTAGCTACTATCATTTTTATCATAGCTATTTTAAGAATTTTAAGCACTAATAAAATCTTGACAAACCGTCTGTTTGTCTTTCGCGTTGGAATATCAGAGAACCAGCGCCCACCGAATATGTCCAGCATATACAGTGTCGATGGAGGTATTCTCGATCTCAAACAGCATTCGATAATGAATGTTTTTTTTCAAGATCGTGCCTTACGAAGAATGTATTTTTTGTGCACAAAGCTATTTTTATCTGAAATATTGTACGATGATCAGTGCTTAATTTCAGTCACAGATAAATAAAGACGTGTCGCATTTTTCAGTCGGTAGGTCTCTTCGTAGTCGATAATCTGGAATTCGAAGTGATTGGATTCGACCGAATTGGCGACAATCCAGGGATCCTATCGAGCCAATGCCAACGCGAAGTTACAATCAAATAATCAAATGCATTTAAACACTGTCCTTAGTGGACATAAAAGTCAATGTGTTCTCGTTGTTTCGCCCTTAAACTTCCATGGGCGAACAGGAAAGTTTACACAGAGCAGGGATAGCGTTAATAAATGTGGAAGTCATTGTCGCAAGATTGTCCGTTACAAAAGGGCAAGGTATGTTAACACTCAATGATTGTACAAGTTGCTAACATGTCAGGAACTAGGTGATTTGTTCTACAAATTTGTGACAATAAATTCTTGTGGTGGCATCGTTAGATTATTTCTTCCTAGTGATAAGACGTTGTAAATTAAGTGATGGTACAGGTCTCGATTCGCTCGAGTCATTTTGGATGTTTGTGGCGATTTTTTTTGTTAAAGATTTTTTCTGTTGTGCTCTAAAAATTCGTGACATCAATTTTTAGCAATGGCGTGCTATAAGGTTTTGCATTAGACTTGAGCACTGTGCAACGGAAACTCTTTGCTAAACAGGCCTGTGGAGATAGTGTTTTGTCAAAAGCTGTGATTTTTCGGTGGTTTAAGGCATTCCAGCTTCAAGAACCGATGAAAATGTCGACATAATCCGGGATTTCGTGCGTTGAGATGGACCAAAGTCTTATTAAATCTTGCCACCCCAGCGATAATCATATAATTGGGCATTTATTTTGATGCAATTCTTACATGACCAAATTTTATAGATATTACCTTCCGTTATCTAATGACATGTTATAAATTCTGACAGTTGAAGTTATGTCAGCACAAACTTTTTGCCAATGTATTATTTTGCCTAATGTATATAATCTACTCTTTTACTGAATCATCTGTAGGGGAAACTGTACTAGAATTAACAGAACATTTTTAATCAAAAAAAGAACAAACCATGTTTGACATGCCCATTCAAGGATAATAGTATCATGGTAGTATTTTCCCTTCATACTTACAATTGTGTTGTTTATCAAAACAATTAACAAATTTGAACAGAGACATACAGACATCATGTACAATTTGCGTTCAAATCTAGATTTGCAACTCCCAATGCATCGGCTTGCCCTCACGTCAAAGGGACCAAACGTCATGCTTACAGAATTGTATATTGCGTTGACTATGCACATAAAAGCGACGAAAAATGTGACAGTCTTTGTGAGAAATGTGAGAAATATATTTTTAGAAAACCCTTTTCACTCCTTAGAAGAATATTTTAACTATGCCTTTTAAACGTTTCTTAGTTATGCGTTAATCCAAATTGTTTTGTTTGTTTTATACTCTCTACTTTTTATATATTCCAATAAAGCCTTGTACTAAAATTGAAATAAAACTTGTTCCTTTCTATTCTATGTTAAAGTATGCAACTAACCGAGTTTTAATTCAGTTGTCGTAAAGGCTGAGATGACAAACAAGTCCATTTAGGAGAACATAATGGTTGAGGGAATTTGTAATAGTTTTGAAAACAATGGTGATGAGTAAGTACATTGATGAACTGACCATCCCACGAATTGGTGGACACAACTTGTCCAATTAAATCAGCTTGCACTCACATTTGGAAAATTAAGTTCGTAACAAAGGTTAATCGAAACTAGGGTTCAAATTAATTATCTGAAGCCGATGTTTGGAAGTCATCCAACTATCTCCATTAAAGTTTAGGGATCCACGCACACAAAACACACATAGAGATATGTGTCCAGGCTTTATAAGAAAAGTTTTATTTCTTTTTAGTCATTGACCACCGTCAATTCCGTCACAATCTGAACATAGGTCATGAAATGAAATTTTGTTATAGTATACGGTAAAAGTGAGAAGCAATTGCAATAAAGATTGACTCTTAGTTAAACACTAATAAAATTTTGACAAACCGTCAGTTTGCCTTCCGAGCTGGATTGTCAAAAACTAGCACCCACCGCATATGTCTAGCAATATAATGGGTGAGGGAGTTTATAATAGCTTTGAAAACAATGGTGATAAGTAGATTGACCAACAGAATTGTGTTGCATTTCATTTGTGTAGAAGAGTTCATTTCAGTTAAAACTGATAGAGGAAGTAGTATTAGAGTGGTTAGATCTGCTTAGTCTACCAACATAAATCAAGTATGAGAAGTTAACTCATCGTTGTAAATACATAATAGTCAAAAATTTAATTTTCTTTTAAATTGGGCTACATAGTTTTTAATTTCGTTGGGAGATAAGTATAATCCATTTTTCAATATTATCGTGTTTAGCCTTACATAGTAAATAGAAGCCGTTTCCCTATAATCTCAAATCACTTTGAAAGAAAACACATAACTATCAGGTTTGATAAAAGAACAATACATTTTTTATCGGCTGAGTCAGAACTGCATGCCCTAGATGGCACTTTGTACTGTGTTTTCTCGATTGATCTAATAGTTTGGATATATGTTTAGATTTCGTTCATGAGACCATGCCTAGATCCTGCTGAAGAGTAGCCAAATAGCACGAAACAGCTATCTAAGGTTGACCATCGTGGTCGGATTATTAGTTTGCTGATAAACTTCTAGTCTGGTACACCATTTCTGAGGTTAGCGTTTCAGCACCCTGTGTTGGTTCAGTTCGTTGAGAAACCGTAGGCGCGGTACTCTACACATAATAAACTGCTTAACTTTATGGATCTTTATCCATCATCAGAACGACGATATGATATTTTGGCCCAATGCATAAATACAGGATTTTAAAAAACCGTGTCGAAAAATCACACGAGGCTTAATCGGGAGAGCGGGCCGGCTATTCCAAATCAGCCCTAATTCTGATGAATCTCTTTGAGAAGTGCTCCTTCAAAACAGCAAACGATGCTCTTGGAGTATGTGCCGTTGCACCATCTTATTAGAACCAAATCTCCTCTAAGTCCAACTCATCTAGCAGTAAACATGTTTACATTATGTAGGTTTTTCTAACTTAGCACTAGCTGATGGACACGTTGTGAACTAGTTCGGTTGTTGTACGTGTTGCCTGAGCGTCATGAGGCTTGCATGGGTGCATAATCAGGATTTATGTGCTAATGATATGTGTTGATGATATTTCCATTGGATTTTTGTCTCAAATACACTTACTCGAGATTCAAAGCTAGAAATTAGTTGCGCATCCACGTTTTCTTATCCATTCTGGAAATTACATATGCATATTTGCTGAATTTCAAAAACGAGAGAGATAAATAATTATATTAACTGTACACTGTCGAATTACAAATCATATACATGCTGACAGTAATTACACACAACGCGGGTGCGGTGGTGATTTCCCGTAATTCTCCTCGAAGTTTTTGAAAACAAAAATTCAAAAAATCGTAACTTATAACTTGGAACATAACCTGTCTTCAGAAAGGACAACATATAAATAACCTGTCGGGCACGGCTAATAGATTTACTTATTTGGCGGCATATCCAGTAATGATTTTCTAACATAGCAAATATCACTGATTATGACCAACACTTTTTTTTCAGAGATGAAAGCTCTAGACTACTCGGCTTCACAAAACATATGCAACCAACAATGCGTATAATTGAGCTATTCCTCCATAGATGGACGCTCACAACGATCCTAGTGAGCAAACGTGGAATGCACCCTAAAAACTAAATAGTCTGCAAGATGAGATTTTATAGTTTTTTTTGACGTTTTATAGGATTTTACATAATACCCGTGCCGGCCCAAATTCACACTTCATTTTCCTCAGAGAACAAGGGACCAATAATTCCAGCTGAGAAAATCGCACACGGCACTGTGACTTTAGGTGAATGAAAAGATCCTCACAAATGAAAATGGGATTCATTGCTAAAAAAGATAAATAAATAATAGCGTCCTCTGAAAGGGCGAGTACCCTTTATTTTCTACCTTACGTTTAGTTGTGTTGGTTTGGGTGCTACCCCGTCCATTTTCTAATCGACGTTGAGAAGATGCACACACGTGCTTATCCGAGAACTGACGTCACGTTAAGAAAGTTCCGGTACAATCTCCACCTTGTAACGATAAAAATTAAGACCATCGTGAAAAATTCTTCTGACAGAACGATCGAAAAAAGCAAGGTAGAAACTGCCACAATGTTTTCGGGTGATCTAGTGGGGCGAGGAACTCCAGTTCTTCGTCTTGTCGCACTTGCAGTTCGTTTGAACGCAGTTATCCATGCAACAATTTCCGGTCCGAGACAGAGGCCAACTGGGCTAAGTTAAGGCAACTCCTAAAGGCGTGCTGGATTGCGATCTCAGAAGATCAGCTCTTAAAGTAGGTCTCAATTTCTTACGGACTCTCATCACTGTTCCAAAGCATGATAGCAACTGGACTGTGTTGGGTCAAAACCTTGTGTCTCTCGAACGAGTTACTACTGAATGGCGAGCATTTTAAAAAAGGAAGTTATGCTGCCGCGCAGCATATGATTTTGCAGAAAAGTACGAATTTAGTATGGTATGTCAACAACTGGCATCTGAAGTCTGATCGAATTGTTGTATGAACTTGCATCCTCACTAGTGCCTACTTAACTTCAGTTACAAACAACTTGTCCGCTTGCTCCTTCTATCCAGTCCCAATTCGTTGGTTTTCTCTCATTTTACAAGATTTCTAGACTACTTTAGACCTTCACGCACCACGGCGTCTCAAAACACGAGCACACCCATGCACTCGTGTACCCATAGAATTCTAAAGGGGGTAAATGAGAGGAACGTCTCGCACTTTTTCGTTTGCGGTTTATTTGGTTAGCGGATCCGAGCGAATTGAATTACTCGGAAACGTTCGGCGTAAGCTGCTAATTTACTTTTAGGGCCAGGACCGGGGCTATTCGGTTCAATTCTACTTTACGTTAATACGATTGCGAATCAGCAGCATGGACTTCGACATGATGAAAGATAAATACTTAGTAGTAGTTACATTGACGCTGTTACAGGTAGGCCGTTCAACGTGCTTTTTTAAGGAACAAACAGTATTATTTTACTGAAATAAGGGAACTGCCACGCCAAAGGATTGTAAGCTAATTTCATGCTTGAAATATATGAGTTACCAGCCTAAGCGGCTCCGCTCATGTAGAAGTAGTCTAAAATATAGGTCATACGACTTGCATTCGTTTAAAGGAGATTAGTTTCTGAGAAAGAAATGAAATATTTAAAGTGATGCAATAGTTGCATGGGGATTAGATATTTCTTATTCAGCGTTTTAAAGGTCGAATTATTAACAGGAATTCCACAACGGTGACGCTGCCATTCCCGATTCAACCAATGTCAGCGAGACTGCAAATCACTGTACACCAGTAACAATCCTCAAATTATTCAAATATGCATTTCTAGACCGATTTAATAATATTATTAACAAATGTGAAACCATAAGCACACATCAGCATGGTTTAACTTCACAAAAATCTACCATCACAGCGCTAAACGAATGCCCTAGAGCATATTGATGTGCGACTCTATTTGTTGACATGAGCAGGGCATTCAATATTATTATCCATATTAGAGGAATAATATGTTATAAGAAGTAAATGGAATGGATTGAATCTTTTGTTTCTAAACGAGAGCAATATATTTCATTCCAACATATCGGAACATAGTCGGTTGATGAATCAACATCAAAAAGTGAAACCTTATTTATGAGAGTTCCTCAAGGGTCAATTTTAGGACCTACGTTGTGTATGCTGATGACATATCTTTAATAATAAGCGATTTAGATAATAACAATTTGCTTGAACGTTGTAATACTGACATGCATAATGTACTATATAGTAGCTACATCTGGAGTTCCACAGAGATCAAACTTGGGACCGTTACTACTTCTAATTCTTACAAATGATTTATTGGATGCTTTAACAGTAGAAAAACTTGGCATCGCTGATGACTTAAAAATATATCGCACAATATCTAATGTTATTGATTGCTGGGAATTTCAGAGACAGCCTGACACCCTGAGAATAGCGAAGCACTGAGGCAGCAGCGGTGGCCGCAGTAGTAGACTCTTCGGCCTCCTGATCAGTCGCCGTACGCTGTGCGGGTTCGAATCCCGTCCCAAGCGAAATTTTTCTCTTGATTATGGATGTTGTGATTGTCCGTAGGTGGTAGACGGTCTCTGACCGTCGAACGCGGAGGTACCACCCGGCGGATCTCGTTGGTGGGGCCAGAATATGTGCATGTTGCATGCACACGTGTTCCCTCGCCAGAGTCCGTGTGGCGCTCCCCCTTTCCCCTGTATCCCCCTATAGCCCCACGGTACCCCATGGGTGTTTAGGCCTTAGGCCTTCGTGGTAGTTGGAGTATAAGTTAACACTAAATGGGTAGGGTGGTGAGTTCCACATTCCACAAGGAAGAAAGAATAGATTTTAGATATAGAGAGGTTAGGAATTTGGGTGTTATTTACGAACGTAATTTTTTTTTGCAAAACATTGAGAAAACTGTATCTGAAGCATTAAGATCATATGGTTTTTTGATAAAGAATTATACGATATTTGACAATATCAGCACTATTAAAATATTTTACTTTCCTTACATTAGATCTAAACTTGAATATGCCAGTATTATATCGAATCCATATTATGAGGTGTATAAGATTGGTGTTGAACGAGTTCAGCAAACATTTCTTAAATTCCTTTCCTTCAAAGTTGACGACATTTATCCCGAAAGGGGAATCAATAATTATGAACTATGTAATAGATTTGAAATACCTAGTTTAGAGTATCAGCGACACCGTACAGCGGCGTTGTCTTTATTTAAATTGCTGCAAGGATATGTTCATTGCTCTGATGTGTGTCCTGTGCCTTCTGAGCTTATCAGAATGGCGAAGAGGAACTAATTTTGAACTTTAAATTTTTGTTTTTAGGCCAGTTACTTGCATCTGTATTTAGGATATTATTATTATAGTATTTTATAATTGTTCCTTCGGTTGTTACATTATATTATCTTATTAATGCATAATAGCACACAAGGTCATGTAATTTAATTGTAATATTATCCTGTAAATGGGAAACCATTGGATAGTAAAGCCATTATTAACATACGTACAGTATTAGACACACCATAAGTAGAGACTATCAAGATGATTTCGAATCTTGACTCCGTTATGGAATTTGCTTGTGAGGCAGCTCTATCCATGATCTGGATATTTTCGTTGCACAAAAAAAGATTGCTAGTATCCCTAACGTTTAATCATGTTTATAATGTTGTAAGATTATGAAAATTTTACCTCTTACGTGCCTATATAAAATTTTAGACTTATGTTTATACGTTTTCATAGTATAGTAGTTTTGTACTTTTTTAGGAAACTTTATTAATCACTTTTATCTTTTAGTGTTATAATTTACTGTAGTGACAATTCCTGTGCAGATATGCCTGTCTATGGAAAATAAATTGAACTCAGCTGAATTGAAATCACATGGGTGTTGTCTTTACACGTGCTTTTCGCTCTGTTTAATATTGCTTTTGTAATCGGCGTGGCTTCCTTTGGGACTAATTACTATACTATATTTACTTTATTCAAATAACACTATGAACTATATAAAATCAAATATTCTTTCCTGTTCCAATCACAAGGTGATCTGCTTCAGTAAATGACATACATTTGATTTATTTCTCTCCCAGGTTGATATTCTCAACTGCTACCTTTACCCTGAAATATTCAGGTGGTATATGGGGCTAACTTGACCCTTGCCTAATGAAAGTGGACGGAGACCTTTTTCAAATGCATTTTCCTACCGCATATTTTGCCTTTTCTTAAGTATAATGTAACTTAGATTCCAAATTTCGCAATAGTCCACTACTGCCGGTATGCATTCGAAACTTTCCGCAATTGCGACACTTCAATGACCAAAATGAAGTTCAGAAATGGAAGCTGGAACTAATAAAAGCCCTTGATGAAAGGAAAGTACCTGAGCTTGAATATGCTGTCCACTATTTTGCTGTAAGCATAAGATTCAATATCGGAACCAATTTTGCGTTGGAGCTTTTAATTCCGGAAAATTGCCCGCAGCTTGCAGCTGCCATTTCATTCCGAAGCTGAAGCTTTCACGAGCAAAGGAGCGCTCCTTTGTAAATACAAAATATCCATTTAAAATTCTAATATACGTGACTTAATAGTAAAAAAGAATCAATTTTTCGTCATTATTCCGTGATTATAAAAAATATGACATTAACGGAAGTTGCACTTTAATAGTGCTCCGGGCATAGCAGGTAGCAGCTTATTAGTTCCTCCATTAAAAGAGGAATTTGATGGGACAGCCATTCTCTGTTATTAATCCTGTTATAAAAAACAGCCAGGCGAAAATTAAAAACCGAGAACTTGTATGAAGGTACGTAGACACGGCTTTTTTGTGGCACGTTCATTATGCATTTCGGCGAGCATGAATGGGCTTGCCCAATATTATACGTTTTAGAAGCTCGTCCTGATTTCCACGTCCCAATTGCGAATGTTTGCTTTGCTACATCTTCCCTTTGCAGTTATACTGAGCATATGCGAAAAAATACGATTTTGACAATGATTTTAAAAATTCCTGTCCATAGAATCCTGGATGCACCAAGTTCGATACGGCTTGGAAGGGAGGCCGAATTCAGGTGGGTCCGTCTGGCAGGCACATCACGCGGCGGCATCATGGAGGGAACATATGAGGAAGCCACTTGGCGTAGCGGTGGACGAGAGCTATGTTAGATCGCTGAGAAAGCGTCCAGAGAGAACAGCCACCGATCAGTTGGACATTCCTCCTCTGTACAGCACCGAACATAAATAATGTAGTTGGGGCGGGAACACTACACACATGTGAGCAGATCTTGAAACTACGTCTTATCTCGGCCTTGTGCAGAGTGACGAGTGTATTTCTTAGACTTCAACAAACACCCTAGCTTTTCCCAGCAGCTGCCGCAAGTTTTTACAAATAATATAACATTTGTCCGACTACTGGTTGTGCCGGGTTACAGGCAGATTCGACCTACAAGATTTCGTTAGCACAAGATTTTTGATATTCGGTAAGCCATCCTAGATGTTTAAGAAAATATTATTATTCGCTAATTCTGTTCTTAAGACTAAAAATTATTCATTAATCGATACAATGGGTCCAAAAGAGCTATATTTACTACTAAAAGAAATCTGATTTGGGCGCAGATTCAGCATTTCGATCGATACCGTTACCAATAATGACTGAACCATGACAGAATTCGACGAAAACCGACAAGCAACAAATTTCATTCAACTTCAAGAAAGATGCAGAGTTAGCTTACTTGACACCGTTTGCAAGACCGCATTTCAGTATTTCCTTTTAGAATGGCCCTTATTTAATTGATACGTTATTTAGAAATTCGAACAGAATATTTTATAAAAGAAAAATATAACAATATGATTTATCTATATATCTTTGCCATCATATTTACGGAACTGCAGAAGGTACCTCCGAAGACATTAATAATTAAAATAAACGAAATTGCCTTTGCTAATACAAACATGTCTGGAAGAATTCTCAGAACTGAGTTCGGGCCCCGGTCAACTTCAAATCCTAGAAAAACGTTTGTCGTCTGGCATGCAATCCTGCAATTGTTTCACGTTTCAACAGTCTTCGCGGATCTCTTAATGGGCTCTTCGGCAGCGCTGATTTCTGTGTTTTCAGATGGAAAACCCTGTCGTACCTAGGAAAATGTGCTAGTGACGTGTGGAATGAGTGTTTATGAGTGCTTGTAGTGATTTGCACCTTTGGATTACGGGAAGAATGAAGAAAAACTTCGCAGATACCGCGATTCCGAAATGGCGGGAAAATGGTAAGTGCTAATTTATTTTATTTTACCCATATTTACATGGTTTGCCCTTTTTTGAAACTTGCTTACGTCGTGTAGTGCGCACAGAATGAGTTTATCTTAAAATAGTTATAAAGGGTATCTAGACTGGGGTGAACGCTTATCAGCAAAATATACTTATCGGGCCTCCAGTATAACTTTTTGGACTTTCACTGCTAGCATATACCGGGTATTTTATATTCGACCTTCACCAGTAGTATCTTGGAAACGGCAAGAGATACGAAGCCGCTTCAGTTAGGGTAAAGTTGCGTATTTATGTAACAAATGCCACTTAGAAAGTCTCGAAATTCAGGAGTGAGACGTAGGGTACCGAATTTTCCCAAAATTTATATAATATTTGTAGTGGGATGTTAAAATAAATTGCACACTAACTTTGCTACATTTTCTCCTCTTCAAATTGGTATAATCAGAATTTCAATATGACGTTTCGTCTCTTGATCTCCAGCATCAACTTTATTTTTCTTATGGACGTCATATTGGATTTTTGCACAGATGAATAGAGTTTTCAATTCTGATTTTAAAAATGCATAACATGACATTGCCAAACCGGAATTATTTCAGAAAAAAATGGAATCTCCTAGGTAGACCTTCAAATTATCAGATAGTAATTTGTTTCGTGTAGGTAGGGTGAATGTGCCAGTGGTCGGCAGTTTAGACAACGTATAATTACAAATTTTGTGTTCAGGATAACACAACTAATGCTTTTGGAGGTGATTGTATATGTTGCTAACTTTTCGCCGACAACAAATACATTACTTACAGATATTTTGTAATTTTATAAAAAAATGTTAAACAAAAAGGCGATTTTTTGCCAGTACCCGGACAGAAGGTCCTATTAGTTGGCCAGCAGGTTTACAATTGTCAGACGGCATTTGATTGGCCAGTTTTAGACAAAACTGTATTTAAAGAAGAATAGATCCGTGACCAAGAAGATTTTTTCGAAAATGCTCTGTTCTTCGACGAATCAACTTGCCTAAAAATGGATGTGTTAACAGGCACAATTTCTAATATTATGCCAACCATCAGCAATATGCAATGTTAACTCACAGTCAGGAAAGATATGGTCATGAAACGTCTGGGGTGGCATAATTGGCAATTTTGTTATAGGCCACATTTTTTCAATGTTATATTAAACGAACAAGATTATCTGGACTTTTTCGAAATCATTAACCACATCTATTAAGATAATATACATATATCAACAATACAAATCCCCGAAACCATACATTGGCAGAATGGCCAAGAAGAGGCGCTTCTAAAAATCAACAGGTACAAGTTTATATTGCCACTAATCTACGGGGCACCCAGTATAGTTGAAAATGATTTTATGTTGTATCCCTTAGCTATGCCTACAACTTAACTTTTTCCTGCAAATCTAATATTAACGAAGCTTTGATACACTATTTGAACACCCTGTATAATTAGCTACAAAGAACAATATATCGCGAAAGTTATGCCAGTGAACGCATCTACAAACTTCTCGAGTATTTAGTAAACCTGTTCAATCCGATGCTGTAAAACCAGATCAACTGTCCTACTTTTACAGTCTGTATTTTCAAGGAAATATCAAAAAAGCAACATTTATGTCCCGATGTACGTGTAGCGCATCCTTTCCCGTCCTTTTCGCCCTAGTAGCACTAAAATCCGCGCCTCGCGTTTCAGGGGTACCCCGAGGGCCTTAGCTACGGCCAGATGACGTATATAAAACTCCCGAAGGGCGCCATAAACCTGCTGTTTATCTCTATCTAGGAGCCCTTGGAACCAATCTGCAAAATTCTCGACTGCTCTGTTGCGGCGTGGGCGTTAACTTCACTTATAGTGTAGGTCAATTAGTTCGCATTAATTAGAAAATGGTATCTTTATAATCAAGTTGCAGTACGGAGCAACTGACATACTTTGTAATCCTAAGGATCTCATCAATTCATCATTCATTCTAAGCTGTTAACTAACCGTCTATAGCTCCAAAAATGGTTACCTAAATTCTCGTATTTGAAAAATGTAGAAAATTGAGATTTGTTGCTCTAGTCTATTAAATTGTCGGAAATTTAATTCTTTGCTGAAACAGCGTATCTGAGGCGGAAATTTATACAATCAAATAGTGTCAATCCTGATTTAGAAAATCATATTTTTTTTCTTCAGACAACCAAAGTTTGTATACTTAGTCTTCGTCAATAGTGCAGCTATATACCGATACATACTAAAACGATAAATAAAACAAGATAATAAACAACACTTACACACTGTCAAACTCTCAGACATTATACAAATATTCATGTACTAAAAATCCTTTCAAACAATACTCAAAGTGATTTTAATTTGCTATTTCTTGTATATCTTTTGAAAGAATGTTTTTGGACCAAATATATATGGCGATTTATTTAATACTTTTTTATAAAGGTTGGCGTCCAAAAAAATACCATATCTGAATCTGAACTCCACAAGACTGTAGTATACTCCGACCAGGTGACTTTTAGAGAGAACCAAATATGTCATGTGAAGTCACACTGTATAACTAAAGCTTGGATGATAATAACCAGCAGATTCGAACAATGGAATTGAGCTATTTTTATTATAATATCGAAAAATGACAGCGCAAAGCGCCATCTATCACTATATTTGTTGGATCTGTGAAGATCTAAGTTCAATTTTAATAGCCCTATCGCTATGTGACCGCTAGGTCGCTGACGATTCTGGCTGCATAGTAGATGTGGTCTACTTGCCATTGAATAACTATGAACATGATGCTTTTGTTCTTTTTTTTATACTCCACCACCACCACGAAGGCCTAAGGCCTAAACACCCATGGGGTACCGTGGGGCTCTAGGGGGATACAGGGAAAAGGGGGAACGCCACACGGACTCTGGCGGGGGAGCACGTGTGCATGCAACATGCATACATTCTGGCCCTGCCTACGAGATCCGCCGGTTGGTACTTCTGCGTTCGACAGTCAGAAACCGTCTACAACCTACGGTTCAGTTTATTCAATGGCAAGTATCTACTATACAGCCAGAGTCTGTTGGTCGATCATGTTTAGTCCGTTTTTCTTAATTGTTGAATTTGACTGGACTGACAGGGAACACGCAGCAACCATAAAAAACGCAGGGCTGTTCATTTATTACAGGTGCGCCGCAAATATTGAGGGGAGTCTTTAGATTGTGATGTATGGCGTTTGAGACCGCTGCAGTGCTATACGTAATATTGCGTAGCCACTATATCAAGTGAATGTGCCAGGTAAGTGGTTTCGTAAATAGAAAATATACTTTTGTGCTCTACTTTTTCTTTCTCTGTGGGTGGAAGTATTTATGTCTACCTGTAGCAATACCATAGAGACTAATAAGCTTTGGGCACAGTGAACAAGATTTGATCGGAAACCACGGCCAAGCAAAAACTGCTAGATGAAACCTTTATGAATAGATGCGTTTTCCATTTATTGTTGATATTTGTGACAAAAGAAAAGCGTGGATAGCAGACACTCCATTGGGTGACTTGAAAATTTGTAGCCGGGGGACTTTAAGGTCGAAGATTACGAATCTATTATCAGAAAAACTGCATCTTCAAAATAGAGGACCTTATATTATATCTAGTACCAGTAATGATACAATTATTATAAAAAGACTGCGTTTTCCTCGTAGATGAGAAGATTGTTTTTATTCCAGCCCAAAGATAAGATTTTGTAGAATTGTCATGGCTGAGCCAATATTATACAGGTTGTAAAGAACTGCGTTTAGCTACATCTGCTACCAAAACGGAAAAGAGTAGTAAGACACCTTGGACGCCACTGCCAACGCGACGTGTATTTGAATACGGTGGCATCCGCGTGCAACGACCTTGTCGATTGCACAGTAGAGCCATTCTGTTGAAACCACGCCATGGACTATCGGTCAAAATCTTGGAGATTTAGGGCTAAAAAGTATCTCAGCATTCGAACATTCAGTTCTGAATTAACAGTTACAGGTACAAGCCGCTAGCTGATATTGCTGCCCAAACTGCCTTTTTGCCAGTAAAGAACTTCTTAATGCTTGCATTTCGCGCTTTTATTCAAAAACAAAAATGAATTTTATCATGGTTCACACTGGATAAATGCACAAAACATGCATTTTGGATAAAAAAAAACTGATAACTGTTTTTCGGTCATCTGTATACACAACATGAATCAATCAGACGAAAATTATTAAGAATACTCCTCCAGGCAGGCTGTTGAAAAAAGGGACACGGAACTGTCTACCTGGGATGCTGTGCTAATATTCTGTCCCACATAAACTAAAATTCCTGTCCTCCGGACAGAGTGAACCAAATCTAGCGCGTTCATTGTTGTCTACATTCAGATCAGCCTCCCAGCATGGTAATTATAACGTATTATTGATACGATAACTCATGTGTATCTAATGTAAAAATCTATTATTGCCAATGTGGCCGCGCGTTGGGATTGAAAGCTAAACGGTCGCAGTTGAATAGAGGAATACCGAATGGGAAACGCTTTCATTGTGTTCTATATTCGAATGCTGCACTTTGCAAATCCACTGTTTGGACAAACAATCGGCGCATGTTGTCGGATAAATTGAATTCTTAGTTAAATACTCCGTCAGTCTACCGATTCGTTGATTTAGTTGAAAATCCGTGAGAGAAAAGAATACAGTGTATTGATATTTCAAAGAAACAGTTTTTTCTCTTATGAAAAAAGATATGCCGCGTTCAATCAGCGTAAAGCAATGCCTTTTATGCTGCATAGCCATAGTCCTGGGATAGCTTTGTTATTTTTTATCAGCTGCCAGATTTTATAGTTCGTTGTTTGAACGTTGTGAACTATCAAAACTATCCCACGGCTGCAGATATTCAGCTTAATAGCGCTGCTCTGTGGCACCTGAGGTGCCGGAGAGATGTGATCCTCTTTCAGTACAAGTTTGAACTAGCTCGAGTCATTTGGTTGTTCCTAACAATTGTTTCTTGTTAAACAGTTTTTTAGATTGTGTTATATCAATTTCAAGCAACGGTATGCTATCAGGTTTTGCCTCAG
This sequence comes from Acanthoscelides obtectus, assembly GCA_963669975.1. NCBI lineage: Eukaryota > Metazoa > Arthropoda > Insecta > Coleoptera > Chrysomelidae > Acanthoscelides > Acanthoscelides obtectus. Next base: position 57,885,307 of record CAVLJG010000010.1, on the reverse strand, counting down.
ACTTGGGCACAATGGAATGGAAACTGTTGCTAAAGATGTGTATTTCGTCAAGAGCCCAGGTTTTTCTTTGGTTTGAGGCATTTTCAGAAGGGAGAGAGTCGATTGAATATAAGCCACGAAGCAGAAGGCCTTCATCTTGAAGAACCGATGAAAATATCGACAGAATCCGGAATAATGCTCCTTGTCATACACTAGTCTCCTTATTCGCCTGACTTGAGTCCTTGTGACTATTTTCTCTTTTCGAGATGTGAAGGCCTCTAAGATGGGCAAACCGAACCCTATTGCAGCACACTGCGTGATCGGTCAACGATATGTAATAGCTGTTATTAAGGTTCGTATCATTATCTCTATTTGCCGGCCCAGCTGCGTGCAATTATAACTCATGTTAGGGGTGGCCAGACGTACGTGGATGGAGTATTGCTTCAAGACACAAAACTTTTTAAGAACTGCTCATGATTTTCTCCCTCTATCCCTGTGAGATTACATTTAAAAAATGGTCTTCTACAACTGATCTGGATATCAGAGTTGTTTTTATAGATATCCATATTTTTGTTACATACCGTGTCAGCCCTAGATGTTCTTGCGTTTGGTCGACCCTTTTTGAAATATATACCTTGTCTAGAAAACGCGAAAATATGTTTACACATGGATTGAATTGTTTGAGTCAATTGATTGTACAAAGTTCTCAAACACACGTGGTTCCATAAAACGTTCGAATGGGGCAACACGTATATCTTCCCAAGTTTGCCACTTTATCTGCAAGCTACAAGCTATCAAAGTTCAAAAGTACCCCGTAACGCCTATATCCTATATCAAACTTCCTCCTTGGAAGGGGCCCTTCAAAATATGCTAAAACATACAGCATATTCCATTAGAAAACGCATGTTTGCGCTGACACATAGTTATGAATCATCTTGTAGCGGAATATTTGCTTACAATGTTTCTAAATAACGTTTTTAGATATCTTTTATAGTAATTGAACTATTGATCGATTAAAAAAATTCAGCAAGTACATTGCAGAAGAATGGCTTATTTTTTTAGAGATAGTTATTGTCAAACACTAAATCTGTACCTCAGAGTCAGACTAGTTTAAGTCCAAATAAGTAGTCTTAGATAATTGTATTGGAAATACTTTTCTTGCATTGTATTGTATGCGACATGAGTTAAAAAATCGTCCTTATTATTACAGATAGGTGGATGCTGCATGTAGCAAATGAAAATTTACAAGATTATCATAAACCTAACATATTAAACTCTTTTTTGACAAAAATAGGCTTAACCCCGGCTGGATTTGGGGTGCAGAAATAGTTTGTAATGATAAACAGAAGGTAATAAAGTTAGCTTTTTCGAAATCATGCTTCTGGTCCGGACTTGATTCCTGCTGTGGTACAGACGAGCTTGTTCCAGTTATTTCGCGTCCCTTCCAGATATCTGACGAATCCGGTAATATTCCAGAAGACTCATGCCCAGCCAACCCAAAGAAAATGATCCAAAGCCGACCTTTACAGCTAGAGACCTATACCTCTGTTGGTCATGGAGAGGTGCTTAAGTCGCGAGCTTATGGAGTACCTTAACGTCACGGCTTGACATTCAGTAAGGTTTCCAGCACCAGCGATCTACAAGGGTTTACTTCACGCAATTTAGTGACCTCATCCAATCATATGGTGAGGCTCATGTCATTGCTCTTGCTACCACGAAGGTCCACAGTGACAACGCGGATGTTTCAAAGGGATCGATCTTGCCTCCGAAATTGTTCCTCTTACATATAACGACCTCCTTTTCTGTATGACTAATCAGATCAGCAGCTTTGCAGATAGCAGCCCTCTACATCTGTCGATGAGCTGGAGAAAACAAGACAAGTAGTGCCTTCTTCGCTGACGAGAGATATGGAGGTTATCACTGCTTGGGAACGCGACAATCTGGTACTGTTTAATACCAAAATACAGTACTGCACGTAACCTCCGCACACTGTACACGGTCGAGATAAATTCTAGCCTCGAGTACTGCTCAAATGTTTGGGGCGCTGTCGCCCCGACTTCTCATTCTAATCGTGTCGAACTTTCAGAGGTAATCAAAGCGACGGTTCCTTTGTCCCTAGGGTATCGAGACCGGGGTACAATCTGCCTGAAGAGTTCCACTAACCTTAGGTAGCTCAGAAATCAGACTAACAAAGCGCTTCTAAGTTCCTCATAGCAGCTGTTGTGCCATGGCTTCTCACTGCACGGCTGATTCTGTATAAAAAAAAAACAACGTAGGTGTTGCCGCGTTAGGATGTTAACCTTTATCCAACGTAGGTCAGAAACAGCTCGACACCGTTCCTCACAGCTCCGGTGCTCTGTTCTGGCTCTGGCCGGAATAGTAATCCCTGACCTAGTTAATCCCCACTCGTGCACACTCCTTACGCCGCTCTATATAATTCGGAAGCGGCTCATATGAATTGCCTCCTCCTAGCATTCGTAAGCGTGCCAAAACGCTAATCGGAGCACGCGAGCTATTGCCCCTGCCCCTACTCGTAGTTTCCGCCCCTATTCGTACGAATATTGCCATTAGTTGCATAAACATGGTTCGTTTGTGTTTGCTTACACAGCAAATATACGAATTATATTCCGTCTATCTAGATGGTAGCAGCGCTGGGATTCGGCGTTGAATTAACACTGACGTTATTATTTTCTCAGCGCCTGGTGAAGGGATATTAAACGTGTATATAGGGTGTCCTAAATTTTGGGAATAGATTTTCAGAAACAACTAGGATTGGAATAACGGGCCTAATGTTTAAAAACAGCAAATAGGTTAAAAAGGAATCCTTGTAAAGGCAATAAAAAAACTGAATAAAACTTATAGAAACAAAATATGACATCTAAAGATTTTACTAACGAAAGTTTAGTACTCAGTGTCTCAACAATGTGGAAATAGAACCCTATATGATATGCGGTATATGAGATTGATTCGTTTGAACTGGTGTATCGAAATCTCCAATAAAATGAAATGCTTGCAATTAAAATAAAATGGCGTTCGTTGGATGTTTGAAAGAAACGGAAATAGTCATATCGCAATGAGATAGCGCAAAGCGCCATCTATCCCACCAGAATCGACCACTGCGGAATGCACATAGCTTGGTGAACAAGAAAAAAATATTGCTTAGACCAGTGGTCGCCAACCCGTCGATCTCGAGCTACCGGTGGCCGTTCGCAAAGGCAATTCTGGTGGCTCACAATGTATTTTAAAAAGGTGTAAAAATCAAGTTCTCATAATAAACACAAGCAGCGGCAAAACTGCGGTGAGCGAGCCGTTCGAGAACGATCTCGATTAGTTTGATCGGGATAAATACGCAAGGCGCGGTGACAGTGCGCTCAGTTCGAAACTGAACGACACAAAGTCCAGCGGTTAGATTAAAGTTGGCCTGCAATTAAAACATTATGAGCAGTAGTAAGAAGATGAAGACATACCATTTCCATTCGGAATGGGAAGAACAACATTTCTTTACAAAAGTTAAAGGTAAAAATGTATGTTTGTTATGTATCCGTTGCTAAAAAAAAGAAATATCGAGAGGCACTATAAAACTGTACATTCGAATTTTGAAAAATCATTCCCATTACGTTCTGCAACCAGATCAGAATAACTCAAACAATTAAAAAATCAGATAATTGGACAACAGCCAATATTTTCAAAAACAATCGACATAAGTAAGGGTGGAACTGAAGCATCATATAGATAATTACACAAAAAGAAACCTTATGAAGACGGAGAAATGATAAAAAAGGCGCTGTTAGAAGCTGCAGATTTATTCTTTGCCAACTTTAGAAATAAGACGAGATAGTATCTGCGATAAAATCTACGCAACTTTCTGTTAATACAGTGATGAGACGAGTAGAAGTATTGAGTAATTATATTGTTCTACAGTTAAGAAATGACTTCGATAACTATGCTTATTTTACACTACAGCTGGATGAATCCACATATATCATTGACACCTCTCAGATGGCCGTGTTCGTCAGGATGGTTTTTTTAAGATATTATTTCTTCTCAGAAAATTCCAATATCGAAAATGGTAGGATTGAGAACCGATGACGCTCCAGCTATGGTGGGTCGTGATAAGGGTCTAGTGGAGTTTTGTCGTAAAGATGAAAGTTTTCCGCAATTTCTCTGTTACCACTGGATTATCCCACAACAAGCATTATGTGGACATTTTCCAAAACTGTACAAAGTTATGAAATTGGTAGTAAAAATTGTGTACGAGATTAGAGCTCAAGCGTTACAACAAAGATTATTCAAAGCCTTGCCGATGAAATTGACTGTCAATATGGGGAACTGCTTCTTCACTCTGTCCGATGGTTAAGTAAGGACCGAGAGCTGAAACGTTTTAATGATACCATTTCTGCTATAGTTCAAGTTTTCAAACATCGTGATGAACCGATTCCGGAACTGGAAAGTTCAATCCGGCTTAGAGATCTTGGTTTCTTGTGGATATTACAGAAATATTAAATAAACTTAATTTTAAGCTTCAGGGGAGAGACAAAGAACTAGCAGAAATGATTTCTGATATAAAAGCGTTTATGAAAAAGCTTGAGTTTTGGGAACAAAACTTAGTCGATGACGATACCAGGCATTTTCTTGTTGTTTCAGAAAAGATATCTCAAAGTCCATTAGAGCAATATAACAGTAAATATCATGTAGAAATAGTCTCTAGCTTGAAGGACAACTTCAAAAATCATTTCAAGGATTTCAACGAACTTACTATAGTGGCGCAATTTGTTGTTTCACCCTTCATGGAAATTGATATCCAAGAGTTTGCAACTTCTGGTACGCAGAATTTTATCTAAGACATCGCAGACATCGTTGTGACCAATATGGAAGCGATTGCGTTTCAAAATGATTTAGCTTTAAAATCATTAGTGTCAAATAAAAATACAAAATGTATCTGGCCTCAAGTAAGTAGAGATAAATATTCAGTTATATCTCGTGTAGCCTTGAAAGTGGAAGCGTTATTTAGCTCAATCTATTTGTGTCAGTGTTCTTTTACAAATATGAAGAATATTTAAAAGATGTACCGTAATCAACTTACAGATGAACATTTGGATAATAATTCAAATTATACTCCAAACATTAAACAAATTTCAGTGAGTCTGAGTGTCAGGCTTCTCATTGAACACGCATTTTTTATCTGGACATGCTTTTGTTTACAATAGTGCGTTACCTTTTTTATTGACTTTATTAAATCGTATGTTACATGCCATTGTAGCTGACGAAAAATTTTGTTTATTTTGCAAACACCTACGATTGGTAGGAATGGATGTAGTTATGTAGTATGTATTAGGCCCGTATCGTCAGCCGTCCCTACAATTGTAGGGCGCATTTATGGCCTCCTTGATTGTCATAGTTTTCTACTTCTCCGTGTCAGAGCTCTATTTTGAGGTTATGTCACAAACATCTATTTTTATCAAATTGTGCTTGCTTCTGAGTTATATCATGTTTTGTCAGCCTGAAATTACCTACAGTTTAAAAGGAACACATTTCTTAACAACAGGAGAGAGCTGACGCTGACACGGGACGAGTGAAATCTAGAAATTTTTGAAGGAGAGAAAAGAGTATGACAATCAAGGAGGCCATAAACGCACCCTACAATTGTAGGGACGACTGACGATGCGGGCCTTAGTTATTAGCTTATTTAAGTATATTAGTATACATTAGTATTAGTAAAATAAACACATGTATATCGCATACAACTGTGTATAATTTCATTTAAGTTGGCTTACATTGCTTACTTACTATTTACACTGTTTATCCCAAAATTATCAAAGTAGCTCAACACACTGAAAAGGTTGGCGACCACTGGCTTATACTATCTCTGTGAAAAGTTGTTGTTTGCCTTGGTTGCGTAGCTCACAGTGTCTCCACTATTTTGCTGATAAGACAGCTGAGGAGTAGACTGACTAATAAAGCGTATCTTCCAACTCATTTTTGAAGTCTCTTAAAATAATTAAAATGGGATCAATAGGCAGAATATAGAGGGACTGGACCCATAACCTCTCAGCACCTTTTAAGTGTCGATCTATTGTATCATTACCATCAGACTGGATGACCTTTCCGGGTGACAATATTCTACTACTCTCGTTTATAGTTAACAATACCTGAAAGTCAGAACTGCTTCTGCGCTATTTGCTGAGATGTTTGTCCATAATTAAAAAATTCTCTCGATTATACTTCCTTGGTCTATTACAGTGAAACTAGACATCTGCATAATTCCCAAACTTGCATGCTTTGTGATGTGTCTTTCACCTTTCTGTGTTTTCCCTTGTCATATAAATGATCAAAACGATTGGTTCATCTGATAAAGACAAACAGCGGGTTTTAGGGATCATTCGGAAATTTTATATACGTCATATCTGCCTTTAGGGCTCTTAGCCCTTGCGGCCTTTTAGTACGATATAACCGGCAATATATGAGGACTATTCGATGCACGTAGGTAGTGAAGAAGAAGCAGCCATGTTGTTTCAGGGGAAAATGATGTATTGGAACCAATGTTTGATCAGTATTCCGCAAGATATGACTCATAATGGACAATGTGTACCACCATCCTACAACTGACGGGTAATCGGAATCATGCGTTTGTAAGAATCGTAATGCTAGCAGAAAAATACGATTTGCAGGAACATTATTGTAAACAATCCAAGATAAATGATAAAATATATAGTTTGCTAGATATACTTCTTTAACATACAGGCTGTTCATCTGAAAACCTCCCACAACGGATTTATGGAAAACCACTAATTAAAATAAAAAACGCCGAGACGCGTCAAAAGACTTGTCAAGGGGGACAACTCTTTATCCAAAAACTACTTCACCCCTGTTTGAAAGGTCTTTCGAAGTCCTTTATTTTGACATTTGGCTCTTTGAAATCGGTGGATTTGTTTTAGAAGAAAATTAGAAAAATCTTTATTTATCTTAAGCTGTTCAGACAGAAAACAAAAACATACGAACATATCACTTTTATGTCAATAAGTGTTGCCCGTTCAAACTCCCCACGGACATTTTCAAAAACATATCGTCATCCAAAACTCTCCGATGATCATGTTTTTTATTTGCAACGGATCCATTTCGAGTAAATTTAGTAACAAGTTCCAAAACATACCTATGCGAAGTTATCTTCCCCGGATGTCTGGCGTGACGGCAGCTTGCCGAGCACATTGTTTTTGGGCACCATAAATTAGAATCATTTCCACACTTCCGTCTAGTGTGTAAGCATTTTGAAAGTGAAAGTGAATCAATAAATTAATTTTTACTATCCCAAGATTGTTACAAAGGTACGTGAACACTAATTTAAATAAAAAGTGGTATTTTCGTGTATTTTTGTTTTCTTTCTGAACAAATTAAGATAAATATTTTTCTAAGTTTCTCGAAAACGAATTAACTGATTTTGAAAATCAGTTGTCAAAATACAGGACTTTGAATGACCTTTCAAACAAGCTGTTACTCGATATCCCTTGTCACTTAAAATTTTTAAGGGAATCACCCTAGGAGGCCGAGGGTGAAAGGGGTGAAGTAGTTTTTGGTTAAAAAGTTGTCCCGATTGACAAATCTATTGACATGTCTCGGCGTTTTTTGATGATGATGATGAAATGAATAATCTTTCTGGTAAGTAATTGTGAACTTAACCAATAAAATTTTACTGCTTGGTTATTACAGGTATCATTAAGTAAAAGCTTTGTGCTATTGTGCTAAGATAAACAAACAATAGGATCTCCAGTAAGACTCATTAAGGTGAATACTTGCGACGACTACCTAACAGGTGGGTAACTGATTTTGTACATAATGCATTTAAAAGACCGACTGATGTGTGTAGCAACTGGCATCGAAGATGGCCGCTTCTGATGCTGTAACACATGGACAATCTATTTTCCACAAACAAGTGTTAATATTACTGATCTTTATGGTATATGCCAGGTGAAAGCTGAGTTAATGGGTTTTTTACTCAAGCATTCGCGTACACCGGAGCACAACGACTGACATAAGGAACTTAAACACGCCTTGGTAATCCAATTTATGACATACATAAGAGTAGCAGAACGGGAAAAACTCTCTTCAGGCAGAACTCGGTCATCCATCGAAACTATATGAGCGCTAGAACACTTTTTGTTAGTCGAGGTACAAGTACAGATGTTTTCTTATTTCTGGTTCGTCAGCAGAGCAGCATGTCACACTGAACGCCTATGTGTAGAGTTCTATCATCGGCAAAGCTGAGGATGAGAATGATAGTGCAGGACAGGAGATCGTTTATATGTAGTAGTAGCAATGCTGGGTCCAAGACCGATCCCTGAGCAACACCTGGGTCGATATTGTTGGACGAAGAGGCGAAACCATCAATTACTACTAATATCTTGCTGCCAGGTAGGAAGCAAAAAAACTAAGAGATAAAATTTTAACAAACGTGAACAAAAACAAAGATAAAAAGTTGACATTGTTGCCACAGTATGCCCTAAATATAGTCATTATGTCGCAAAAGAAAACAAGTTGAAGGATTTATTTTTTCTGGGAGTGCCATTTCGAATGTCACTGAGTATATTTAAAATATAAAATGAACGATTTCATTATAAAAAGGCAAATCTGGCCAAAAACGGTTAAGCGCCGCGCTTAAGTCGTAAACGGCGTGATCTCAGCTAGCTACGATTTTAAGGTGGATTTTCGCCGAATGATACACTTTCCGTAATTGCATCAAATGCAAATGTAGCCGCAAAGAATGGATGGAGCCGTTACAGGCTCAGAGCCTCATATATACCAGTGCTATTCCCAGCGGTCGATGCAGTGTTTTCCTGTGCGTCAGCCTGCTGCCACATTTTCTCGGAAACTTATAACAGTATTAAAGTAAGTTATGGCTCTAAGAAAGGGAGCAACTTCGAATAATGGGCCCTAAAGAACTTGACAAAGGTATTGGTGATATTTACAAAAAGGGGAAGGCGATAAGTTACACGGTTGCCGCCGAGGGTGCTTTCGATGTTTAATTAAATTCGACCGGGGTTCGGGAACAGCTCAAGAATGCAAAGTATCGACATGCGATATATACGATCACAAACTTGTGTTAGGCAATTTGCAGCCTGACACTACTATTAGAAATAGAGCCCAGGACCTCCAAACTTTTCCAAAAAACTGCAAATTCGCTCATGTAAAACCCCTCTCAAAAAAGGATCTGAGACTCACCCTTACAACTAGAGGCCTATAGCTTTGCTTGCTGTTATAAGTAAGGTGACGTAGATGTTCTTTTGAAGTAACTTGGACGTTGCGGCTTGATTAGGGGCAGGCAGTTTGGTTTCCGGCACCAACGATCCTAGCTTACGTCACGCAACTGGGGAGTAAACTCATATAGCCTTATGGTAAGATTCATGTCGTTCCACTCCATGGCCTCCCAGAGAAGCTTTGCAGATCGGTGGCAGACTTCCCCTCTAGCCGCAATAAATAGGTCGTTAGTATCATCCCACAATGTCAACGCGGCAGTTCCCCAGGGATCGATGAACTTCGAGCAGCTGTGTTATGCTACCCTCATATGCAGACCTCCACCCTATGGCCTCCCAGAAAGCAGTGCAGATGGGTAGTTGATCTCCCCTCTGGCCGCAAGATATCCATCGTAATTTAAGGGTTCTCCTCTGCATCCCTCGATGTTAACGCGGGTGTACCTCAGGGATCACTCTTGGTTCCGACATTCTTCCTCTTACATATCAACAACCTCCTTTCCTGTACGACCAATCCGAAACACAGCTTTGCAGATGGCAGCACCCGACATGTAGGAATTCAAAGTGACAAGCCGATATACTCGTAGTCTGTCGGTTAGCTGGAGAAAAGAAGACTAACAGCAACTTTCCCACTACCTGGAGATCTGGAGGTTATCACCGCCTGGGGACGCAACAATCTGGTGCAATTTTCCGCTTCCAAAACACAGTACTGTACCTTGACTAACAAGAAGTGTTCGAGCGCTCATCCAGTTCCATTTCGGCTTAACCTTGTTGAATCTCACCAGAAGGGTATACCCTAAATGAGACATTTGAGAAGCTATCTTTATAGGAACTCTTGTTGTGATTTTTGCATCTACGTTTTACGCTAAACATATTGCCACATTTTTCTTAATCGCCCAATATACATCTATTTTTTGTTTGTTTGTAACGTTGGGAAAGTATGAAGCCTAGGTGTAAATAAACGCGTGGGAAGCAATGAATCAATGCTTGACACCTTTATTTTAACCTTTCAGTGGTCGCGCTAATGTTTAGCACACCAGTGGTCGCTGCGGACTCCTAGTCCACACGTAAATAATTTCTTAAAACAACTTCGTAGTACAAATAAATTTATTATAAACAATTTATGACAAAAAAAACAGAAATATTCTAGGGGACTAGGGCTTATATTGTGATATGGCAAATTAGGATATTGTAACTCTAAAATTAATTAACTAAATTAAATAAAAAACAAGAAAAACTAAAAAACATTTACAAAACGTGAAAATAACAATTTAGACTTCCCACGAGGCTGTTTGAAAGCATTCTGGACAAATAATGAGAGCGTGCTGTGGATATAAAAATGTGTGAAATTTCTTACCAAAATATCGAGTACGTCGATTTCTTTTTCTGTCACACATAGAACAATGCCGCCCCGTTTGATTTGTTTGAGAAGTTTATGGTGTCACCTCAGCTTCTATTTCAAGAATCTCTCCAAATCTATATTTTTTTGATCTTTGTAAGTTAGACAAATTGTAACGGTTTCTTAGGTGATCATGCAGTAATTCGAAGGACAGTTTACGCAAAAATTCCCTCCTCAAGATGGTTTTGTCGATACCATTGGCCTTGTAAATAACTAGAGAATTTATGCCAGCAATGTTCAACAAAGAGTAAAAAACAACCATAGGCCACCTTCGAGTGCTTCTTGCGCAGTTATATACGGCGCAGAGTTTATCTACTGTATCTACTCCTCCCTTTGTCTGGTTGTAAGTGAGTAATATGTCTGGCTTACCTGTTTCTCTATCAATAGCGTCATCAAGGTGTAAGCTTGATATAAGCAAAACATTTTTCCGTTTTTTTGGAATATAAGACACAAGTGTGCAAGTCTCATTGAACGCAAACAATGATGAGTTTTCTGGGCAGTTTACTGGTCGCGCAAATTCATCAGGAATCTCTCTTTTATTTTTTCTAACCGTTCCAACGAGAGTCATCCTAAAATTCTTCCTCAAATTTTCTATTAATTTGAAACTAGTGAACCAATTATCGGTAATTACGTTTCTGCCAGTTCCTTTCAAAGATTCGCACATCCTTTCCACCACGGCATCTGGAGAATTCTTGACTTCCCAAGGACCTATTGGCTGTTTGCCAACATATACCTCTAAGTTACAAGTGTAAAAGACTTTTGAGTCACAAAGAGCATAAATCTCAATCCCGTACTTGTTCGGCTTGCTGGGTATATATCGACGGAAAGGGCATCTACCTCTAAATGCTTCTAGTTTTTCATCGACAGTTACGTAATGGAAAGGTGTAAATGCACTTTTACATTTTTCAACAAAAATGTCAAATATATCTCTAATTGCTGCCAATCGGTCTAGCGACTTCCTAGCTTCACGAGTTTCTAAATCATCAAATCGTAAGTGGCACAGTAAAAATCTAAATCTATTTAAAGACATGGTTAATCTGAAAATTTCGATTCCTGTGCCGTCAACCCTACAAAGGTCTTCTGCATTCAAATGGCTACTTTTCATCACCCCAGCCAAATATAAAAGCCCAATTAATGCTTTCAGTTCAGCAGTATCAGTCTCTTTAGCATCACGATCACGTGAGTATCGTTCCTGAACACTCTGAATATGTTTATTTGTGTTTTGAACAATAATTTGCAGGCACTGTTCAGAAAAAAAATATTGCCATATTGACAATGGAGTTTTTAGTGTTTTAGCAACTCCTTTTGGACCAGGTAAGTGTGTAATCAGATTTCCGGATCTAGTTCTTACGTTCTTGGGAGGGCAATGTTTGCGCCATCTGGTCATTTGATCCTTGCCAATGAAAACTGGTTGCACAGTTTCTTGTGAAACAATTTCCTCGTTGTCCGAAATATCTTGTACGCTTCTGGTATCATTTATAATTTCTTCAATGGCATCCTCTTCCCCTTCATCACTATCATCTAAAGGTGCTTCTTCTTCGTCCGAAGATTGCATACATTCCTCCACCAATTTCTGCTGATATGCTTGTTCTTTTTCATACGAGCCCATTCTATAACTTATAAATTGACATAAATTATGAATAAGAAGGAAAAAAATTACGTACCTTGGTGGAAAATCAAAAAAAAAAACAAAATATTATTGTTACGTCAGTGGCCGCGCGGACTCGCACACTTCAATCCCGAATTTCTCGCTACAGCTAACGACTAACCACGTTCTTATCCTAGCATGCACTAAAGTACCCGCCCATATGAAGGTACTGAAACGGGCAGTTTGAAGTGGGCGGAGTCATAGAAGATATTGACCAATATAGGTCGGTGCGGTGCGAGAGACCACACGCCACCACTGAAAGGTTAAGAAATGCTTATATGCAGAAATATCATAAATGCGATCAATTATATATTTTTGATATAATTCAACAAAGCACCAGAATGTGGCCATCAGCCCCCCCCCCTCCCTTTTTCAATGTTCGACCAGTAAAATTCAGTGCAACCCTCTTCAGTTTTTGAAATAGCAGCATTTAAGCATTTGATTCTATCAAGCTCCCCCTCTTTCTTTGTTTAAAAATCATGTGGAGCTCAAGCAATGTGTCCACTTCTTTTCAATAATCGGTAGGGTTTTGTTCTTTGGTTTATCATCTATCGACAAATATGCGAACAACCTGAAAATTTCGACTACAGAACAACACTGATAAGCCCATGTTAGTGTCTGTTGATTATCTCAGGAGGTAAACGGTAGGGTCCATACAAACTTTACAAAAACGTGTTAGTACGATATCTGGAACATATAAAATTCTAGACATTTTCATAAATTCTCACCAAGTTACACCTTTTGGGTTACGTTCCATGAGGATTGAGTGTCGTTTGAGGGATGATCTCTATCTCTTTAGTCTAATCATATTAGAAGAAAGCGCGCCTGGTTTGCGAAATAATTGTAAAGGCTGGTTTTACTGATGCAAGTTGTTCAAGGAAATATTCAAAACATGGACGTATAAAATGGGTACACCAATTTTGGTAGGAAAAATTTTTATTCGAAAACAAAGAATGAGAAAATGTATTTTTTGGAATTCAATCGAAAGTGTCGGCAGGAACGAAAAGACTCTTCATATACATTTTTCAGGTATTTACGAGACCTACAGAATGAGACTACACCGACTAATAGCAAAAAAGTTATAGCCAAAAGACGAGGCAAAATGAAGGTTTTGGCACTTATTGGTAATGGGACGATGGTTTCTCGCACATATTTGAAATTCTTAAAATGCGTAGGATTTGTACTTCTAAATAACCGTAACAAAATTGGAATAGATTGGTTAAGTAGTTTTTGAGAAAATCTAATTGTTTATCCCAAAACACCTGTTTTCCGGCCATCACTACTAATTTATTGAACAATATACAGGGTTAGTTCTAAAGGCACTTTATGGCAAAATACAGTTTACCTTGCTTGTATGAATCGCAAACCACTCCAGAAGATAAATGTTATTTTTATGCAAAGAAGGATGGGTTGTGCTTTTTCTTGTAAACAAATTCAAACATTCGGTATTTGTGGGTAATTCGAAACAAAAGATGATAGATACATCCGCTTTGTTTCAAAATGTGTATAGTAATGTATGTTTTCCGATATCGAAGCGCATTTGTTCAATTACTCACAAATACGAAATGTTTGAATTTGTTTAGAAGAAAAAAACGTAACCTTTGTTTTTCGCATAGAAATAACATTTATCTTTCGGAATGGTTTGTGATTCATATCGGCAAGGTAAACACGTCTATGTTGCTCTCAAATGTTCTTCGAACGAACCCTGTATATTGCTCAATAATCTAGTAGTAATGGTCGGAAAACAGGTGTTTTGGGATAAACAATCAGAAATCCTCAAAAAACTACTAGACCAATATACTCCAATTTTATTGTTGTTATTTAGAAGTATGAATCCCAAGGATTTGAAGAATTTCAAGTAGTTGCGTGAAATTATCGTCGCAGTCGGATCTTTTTACGTGTAGTCTCATTTTGTAGGTCTCACAAAAACTTGAGAATCTTATATGAAAGTTTTTTCGTTCCTGTCAACACTTTCGATTGAATCCCAAAAAAACTCGTTTTCTCATTCTTTGTTGTCGAATAAGAAGTCTTCCCACAAAAATTGGTGTACCCATTTTATGCGTCCATGTTTTTAATACTGCCTTGAACAACTTGCACCCATAAAACAAGTCTTTACAATTATTTCGGGGAAATTTGCTAATATGATTAGACTACTTCTTGGATTTCAAGCAAATAATAACGCTTCCTTGAACTGCAACATGGGAGGCTTTAACAAAATCTAGAAAATTTTGAAACCATTATACTTCCAAACCTACCAAAATTTGTATATTTACAAATATTCAACTTTAAAAATTTTCAAATCTTAAAAATTTTCGGATTTCCGTGATTTTCAGAATATTCATAATCTTTTGTGGTTCTGAAATTTTTAAAAAAATTTTCCAAAATCCTCGGTCTCTAAAAATTTCACATTTTTCAAATTCTCAAAATTGTCGCTGTTTTCAATATTTTGAATATTCCAGAAATTTCAAAATTTTCACAATCTCAAAAAAATTCTGAAAATTTTTAAAACTTGATAAATCTTGCAAATTTTGAAAATACTGTAATACCATCTAAATTTTGAAAGGCTGTAATGACAAAGACAACTTTTCAGCCTACTGTGGAGTGCAAATTTTACATTTTTTCTTGAACGTTCCCCAAGGAAACGTCATTGTTTGCTCCAAATCCAAGAACAGACCATTCCCCAAAATCCACTCAATTCTCCAGGAACGTCTGTAAGTGTTAAGTCAACTAAATAGCAGTATCGCAGTCCTGACACTATCACGACATACCAGCTTTATGAGAAGGGTACCTCAGTCAGGCAATTAGCTATCCAGCTATTAAAAACGGCTTCTAGACACTCAACAGGCCTTAAAGCACCTCGTTCAAACAACTCGACAACTGATATCAAACTTCGTAAAGTTTGTTAGGCTAATAACTGGAATCAAACTTTAAACTACTCGTTATATTTTACTCGGTTCGTTAAAGTCAACTTCACGTCTAATTTATGTCAGCCATCATTTGTTGAGGGATGCAATTGTTGATTGTGCAATTTTTGTTATCATTTGGTTGTTACCAGCATAGTATGTGATACTTGTCATGCGTCACGTATTGATAGACGCTCATGTAAGCTAAGATGCAAAATAAGAGTTATCAGCCAAACGCAATTAAAGTCAGGCCAGAGAGAACATGCTTAAATCAAGCTTTTGAAAATGTTTATTTACTTGATCAGGATTGGTCTGAAACAATATTGTGTCAGTTAAAACCATTATAATCCAATTAAAAATTACTTAAGACGTGAGCCTTTCTTCAGGACGAGGAACCTAAAAAAAAGGAGGAAAACCATTAATTAACGTACAAAAAACAAAAATGCACTGATCAGAAAATACAATATTGATCAATATGAACACCCAGAGAATGAAAACTTTATTAGATACTATTAGTTTGGAAGACTTTATCAAATTAAGATGTCGTTTGCTAAATTATGGCAATTCGGCGCATGAAACCAAGAAGTTGAAAGAATATGAAAACGTAATTGCGAATGAACTATTAACTGTTGCCAAAATCAAAAGGAAAACATTAGGTGGTAAGGACGGGGCAGATTCATGATCATTTCCTAAGTTGACAGTTACAGTTTGGTTTCAAGCTTCTCGGGGCTCCAAGAAACAGCCCCTGATAATCAAAATTCTACCAGATAAGAAATATCTCGGATAAGCAAGTTCCGACATACAGTATCAGAGTAGAAGCAGTACCGGACTCAAAAAACTGTGCGGGAGAGGAGGGAAATCAACTTTTAATTTTACATTATTAAATATCAGTTATTGCAACATTTTTGACGCTGGAGGGCCAGCTTCATCCGGAGGGGAGAAATATCTCACGAGTGATCACCCTGCGAGCATATAGGTCGATATATGCCTTAAACCGCATCCGCTGAGAAATAACGCTAATGTTTATAGAAATTGAATGACTCGACACGTGGGATTGTTCCTGCCTTGGGATCACTCGAGGCGGATCTCTGTTCGTAAGACTGGACCTTCCTGGGCCAAAAGGTAAGTACCTCTTTCATTTTATTGTACCTTTATTTGCGCGGCGTTTTGCTAATACACTTTAATATTTAATTTTTTGAGTTATCATTGAGACTGCTCAACCCAGAGCAGAATTGTTTCCCGGACTTAGAGGCCATGGTGTCTGGCATACTGTTTAAGAGGAACTGGAAGTGATTAATTTGGCATTGGATGATCTTAGAACAAGTACTAGGCGAATTGCAGCCCAATTACCGGGTTCCCAAAGTCTTGACTGGAGAATTCTAAATCGGGAAGTTTTACATCCTTACCATCGGCAAAATGTGCAGTGTCTGCAACCCAGCGACGAAGTGCAACGGCAAAATTTTTGTGAGTGGTTACTGCGAATGCATAATCAAAATGCAGTTATTATTTATTTGGTTTTGTGGTCAGATTAATCGTCTTTTACGAGGAGTGAAACCTTTAATTCTCATAATGAACATATTTGGTCGTTAGAAAATTCCCGCTTTGTAAGAATCGTCTCGTTCCAACACATATTTTCTAGAAATGTCTGGTGCGGCATTTTCAACCGACTGTTTATGCACGTATTGCCACAACTTTTAAATGCAAACTCATACCTAGCTTTTCTAGAAAATTACGTAGAAAGTGTGTTAGATGATGTTCCGTTAGCACAGAGAGTACGAATGTGATATCAGCACGACCGTGCTCCAACGCATGTTCGTCTTCGTTTTATCTTTATGAGGCGCTTTCAAACAACTAGTATATGGTGAAAATATAAATACATAAAATATTTTTAATCAAGCCTTCGAGGAAAGAATGTTCACCCTGTATAGTGAGACGGTATATCAGGGGATCTAAAGTTCAATGGACAGAAATATCGAACACTGAATTTAAGCCTGATGATATTGATGCAAATTCTCCTTTTTCTGTATTTCAACAAAATATGTTTTTTTTTTTCGCCCAAAAAATCTATTCGTGATTCTGATCTGACCCGTCCATACTGAATTCCTCTTGTCAGTGTATCTGGCAAAATGCATACATATTTTTCAATTTACAAATATCAGATGATATATAAACGTCCCAAACGCATAAAAATAATATCAATCGGGCAGTCAATCTCTGCCGGATTAGAGGAATATTGAAAATTTCCCTATAATTTAAAGTTACCGACCTGTCGTATATATATCGGAAAAAATGCCACAGGATTGATTTATCCGACATAAAATTAAATTTCGTTTGTTTTTCATAGCCGATTGAAAAGCTGGAGTGGACTGATATGCGGCTAATCTCGATTTTAATTTTTTTGTTTGTTTGAAATGCCGCATTTGGTAAATGGCAAACAAAAGGTAAATTTTTGACAGGAAGCTCCCGTTTGATTTTACTGTTACCAGCGGTATATCATTTTACGTAAACATAATTTCAGGAAAGCCCTTTCCAATTTGAGTAACTCCCAAACAAAGCTTGTCAGTAATAATCAATCAGATATGGCTTTGTTGTATATTTGTCAATTCCATCTATTTGAACTGTTTCGTGTGCATATTGGTGAATCCCCTTATAGCCGCTGTATTGAAGTTTGTCCATAGTTAAAATGTGTACCAGCAATCGATGTATACAGGATGTTTCAAAAGTCACGGTTCTAACGGAAGGGGCTGATAGATTCCAGTACATTCAACGAGGCGTGAACAAAAAATAGTAGGTGAATATCGTGTCCTTTAGTCACGAAAAACTACTCGATCCTATTGCCTTTCAAAACAGTTATTAGATAAACAAATATCCTAAATAATTTCTCAGCAAAGCAGACAAAATGCCAGGTGTTATCAATTTACATGAGAGCAGGCGTGACATGATTTTGGGTAATAGAAGGGTTATGGAAATCCCGTCATATATATACATATACAATTAGTTGTTAATTGGGAAATTGGCAAAAAAATTTTTACATATATATATTTATATATACAGGGTGACTTTGAAGTTGAGTCATTAATTTTCAGATAATGATTGTAGAAGGAAGATAAACCAAAATATGTGTGTAAAAATAAAAAAAAATAAAAAAAATGTTACCTTGTTTAATAAAGTATCCTCCCGACAAGTATTTCAGTGCGGACCTGTATTTGATCGTGCGGTCTTGGAGCAGCATGCCCTCACCTGTGAGGTCTTAAGTCACCTGATTCACGAGCCCTTTGTACTACATTAACAAAGGCACGAGGGGTTGGTTGCACTCGATTGGGAAACCGATTCGCATAAATCCGTGATGCATCCGGGAGCATTTTGTAAAGACTGCCCCCCCGTAAATAAGAATCATGTCCACAAGTTCAGCATTTTCGTAAACATGTGCCATTTTTGATTTCGTTTGAACCACGCAACACACTACTATTCACTTACGCGTTATCGACTGACGAAAAACATCGTGATAAACGTTTCAAATTCTTTCGCTTTTTTGTTTCCGATGCGATGAACCGGTCAGGCGGATTATATCCGTTGTCGCCAAACACGAGCATATAATAGGCAGGGCGGTACTCAAACTTCCAAAGGGCTATAACTTTGTTACTTTAATTTTACCAGAAAAATGGTAAAGGAAAAAAACATTTCTTTTGATCAGATCTACTCACTGTTAAAATAAATGACTCAACTTCGAAGTCACCCTGTATATGGGGTTGTCCAAAACGGACACAGGAAAGTAAACGCATATTAAAACAAGAAAGATTGATATTCAAATCAAGTTGGGATCGTCTCTCACTCTCTCCTTCACAACACAATACTTTCCGGTGTGCGAACCCTCCTTGGCCGGCCAGAGCCTGGCAGATTTGCCACAGAACCTGTTGCCTCGAATTTACGCGCCAGACAACCGATGGTTGTTTCGTTTGGGCGGTTGTTGCGACCGAAAAGTTCACGAATCGCGCGAAACGTGTTTTTTATTTTTGCACCATTTTTGTAGTGCTCTTGAATAACTTTAATGGGGTCTTCAATCGAATACGACTCCATAGCGATCATTGGTAAACATTCAACTAACAAAATGACATGTCGGTGACAGAAAACAAAGATGGCGTCTATGTCAAGTTGACGTTTACTTTCCTGCATCCCTATTGGACAACCCTTTATATACATACAGGGTGACTTTGAAGTTGAGTCATTAATTTTCAGATAATGATTGTAGAAGGAAGATAAACCAAAATATGTGTGTAAAAATAAAAAAAAAAATAAAAAAAAATGTTACCTTGTTTTATAAAGTATCCTCCCGACAAGTATTTCAGTGCGGACCTGTATTTGATCGTGAGGTCCCCTGTGAGGTCATAAGTCACCTGATTCACGAGCCCGTTGTACGACATTAACAAAGGCACGAGGCGTTGGTTGCACTCGATTGGGAAACCGATCCGCATAAACATGTGCCATTTTTTATTTCGTTTGAGCCACGCAACAGACACTATTCACACGCGTTACCGACTGACGACACTGACTGTATGTATAACTGAACTGAATAAAACAATTGTAAAAACATCGTTCCAAATTCTTTCGCTTTTTTGTTTCCGATGCGATGAACCGATAAGGCGGATTATATCCGTTGTTGCCAAACACGAGAACATGATATTATTATTGAGACAGGGCGGTACTCAAACTTCCAAAGGGCTATAACTTTGTTACTTTAATTTTACCAGAAAAATGGTAAAGGAAAAAAACATTTCTTTTGATCAGATCTACTCACTGTTAAAATAAATGACTCAACTTCGAAGTCACCCTGTATATACAACAAAAGGAAGGAAAATAATGGGCAAAAACCGCAAAAAGGAGGAAAGTGGATTCGAGCAGAAAATAGGACCGGTAACCCGAGCGATACGTATTTCTGCTGGTTGGCTTCATCAGGCCCGAAATGAATGCACATATGAAACTATAAAAGCAGATACTCATACCCACACATCCGGATATGGGTGTAACCTGAGGAAACGAAGATGGAGAGGGAAAAAAACGACACACGAAGTCCACAACAAGAGCCAACCTACACATTGTAGTATAAGATGGCTAGAAGACCTCGAATTTTCAAGGAGACATCTAACCACAACCAAGCGGCCATCTTCATTAGTCAATTTTACTCTAAAATATGGTATCCACGCATCAATTTCATTACCTCAAGTTTTAAGTTTTGGAATTGATCCCTTCAAAAAGTCAAAGGGGAGGGGGACATTAGAGAGAAGCACTGTATATATACAGGGTGTAAACGTTATGGTAGTCATTATTAAAATGGGTAATAGGGGGGGGGGGATTCAAAACAAGTCAAAAAGTTCATATGACCCATGGTCCAAAGGTCAATAGTTTTTTGTCTAAATGGCTTTATAGTTTACAACTTTAAGTGTTTTATATCGACCACAATCCCCACAATCTTACTAATTTTTATAAACTAAGCTAAAACGTTGTAAAATTGAGTAATTAACAAATAAATGGCATTAAGTTTTTCTAAGTTAAGCCGAAATTTGTAGTCAGTAAGAAAGTAAGTTTCATTAAATTGAATATTTAAAACACAATCGCAAACGGTAACAGTGGTTAGTTACCCTTTTGCATAGTTTTGAGGCGTTGTTAGATTTATTTTACTTTAAAGTCGCTTTTCTCTAAAAAAAATGCCGTTTTGATCCCCATGTTATATGAAACTTTTTGCTTCTTTTAACCTCCACTACCACCCATTTAAATAATGACTATCATAACGGTTACATCCTGTATATATATATATATTATATTCTTCAACTTCGAAGTTGAGTCATTTATTCTAACAGTGAGTATATCTGATCAAAATAAATGTTTTTTTCCTTTAACATTTTTCTGGTAAAATTGAAGTAACAAAGTTATAGCCCTTTAGAAGTTTGAGTACCGCCCTGTCTCAATAATAATATTATGTGCTCGTGTTTGGCAACAACGGATATAATCCTCGTTATCGGTTCATCGCATCGGAAACAAAAAAGCGAAAGAATGCGAAACGTTTATCACGATATTTTTCGTCAGTCGGTAACGCGTGAGTGAATAGTGGTGTTTGTTGCGTGGCTCAAACGAAATAAAAAATGGCACATGTTTACGAAAATGCTGAACTTGTGGACATGATTCTTATTTACAAAATGCTGCCGCGGCATCACGGATTTGTGCGAATCGGTTTCCCAATCGAGTGCAACCAACCCCTCGTGCCTTTGTTAATATAGTACAAAGGGCTCGTGAATCAGGAGACTTAAGACCTTACAGGGGAGGGCCTGCCGGTGCTCCAAGACCGCACGATCAAATACAGGTCCGCACTGAAATACATGTCGGAAGGATACTTTATAAAACAAGGTAACATTTTTTTAATGTTTTTTTATTTTTACACACATATTTTGGTTTATCTTGCTTCTACAATCATTATCTGAAAATTAATGACTCAACTTCAAAGTCACCCTGTACATATATATATATATATATATATATATATAGAAAGAGAATATGATCATGCGGAGAAAGGTATATAACAACAAGTAGGAAAATAATGGGCAAAATCCTCAATAAGGAGGAAAGTGGATTCGAGCAGAAAATAGGATAGGTAACCCGAGCGATACGTATTTCTGCTGGTTGGCTTCATCAGGCTCGAAATGAATGCACATATGAAACTACAAAAGTAGATACGCATGCCCGCACATCCGGATACGGGTGTAACCTGAGGAAACGAAGTTGGAGGGGAAAAAAACGACACACGAAGTCCACAACAAGAGCCAACCTACACATTGTAGTATAAAATGGCTATACGACCTCAAATTTTAAAGGAGACGTCTAACCACCACCACGCGGCCGGTTATAGCCACTTGCTGTGGTACTTCAAGCCCAAAGGATCTACAAAGATAATATGATCATGCGGAGAAAGGTATATAATAACAAGTAGGAAAATTAATGGGCAAAATCCTCAGGTTGCAATTCATTTCGGGCCTGATGAAGCCAACCAGCAGAAATACGTATCGCTCGGGTTACCTATCCTATTTTCTGCTCGAATTCACTTTACTCCTTTTGCGGATTTTACCCATTATTTTCCTACCGGTTGTTATATACTTTTCTCCGCATGATCATATTCTCTTTGTAGATCCTTTGGGCTTGAAGTACCACAGCAAGTAGGTATAACCGGCCGCGTGGTGGTGGCTAGACGTCTCCTTGAAAATTCGGGGTCGTATAGCCATTTTATACTAAAATGTGTAGGTTGGCTCTTGTTGTGGACTTCGTGTGTCGTTTTTTCCCCTCCAACTTCGTTTTCTCAGGTTACACCCGTATCCGGATGTGTGGGCATGTGTATCTACCTTTGTAGTTTCATATGTGCATTCATTTCGGGCCTGATGAAGCCAACCAGCAGAAATACGTATCGCTCGGGTTACCTATCCTATTTTCTGCTCGAATCCACTTTCCTCCTTTTTGAGGATTTTACCCATTATTTTCCTACCTGTTGTTATATACTTTTCTCCGCATGATCATATTCTCTTTGTAGATCCTTTGGGCTTGAAGTACCACAGCAAGTGGCTATTACCGGCCGCGTGGTGGTGGTTAGACGTCTCCTTGAAAATTCGAGGTCGTATAGCCATTTTATACTACAATGTGTAGGTTGGCTCTTGTTGTGGACTTCGTGTGTCGTTTTTTTTCCCCTCCAACTTCGTTTCCTCAGGTTACACCCGTATCCGGATGTGTGGGCATGTGTATCTACTTTTGTAGTTTCATATGTGCATTCATTTCGGGCCTGATGAAGCCAACCAGCAGAAATACGTATCGCTCGGGTTACCTATCCTATTTTCTGCTCGAATCCACTTTCCTCCTTTTTGCGTATTTTACCCATTATTTTCCTACCTGTTGTTATATATATATATATATAAGATATCCTTTAATTTAGGATTAGGAATCGAACCTCATCAGTCCAGTTGTTTATTCGTCGACTATGTGTTCCCTTCACTGTTGTTTAAAAACAATTTCAGCAACAATCTCGCCGACTTAGTAAGTAAATATTTTTCTCCTAATTCTTATTTGTTGCTATTGTCAATAATTGTTTCCAGCTCCAGGCGATGGAGACATAGATCTTCGAAAGCTTGAGAGTTTAAGTTATCATAGTGTACTTTTGCAATACTTTGACTTCTACCCAAAGAAACTAAAGAATATCTTCTCCTAACAGTTAAGGGAATTAACTATTGATACTATATATATAACTGAATCCCTATTTCGCGTGGTCACGTAATAACTTGAGAACGACTTTACCGATTTCATTCATTTCTTTTATGCTGTATGGAAAATTGTTACGGAAAGAAAAATGATGCAAATTTCGCAGAAAATTGCGAAATCATTGAAAACCTAATGATTATTTAAGCTACGCGCGTTTGACGGTTTGCTGGAGCATGGAGCACACACAGCAGAGAAAATTTCTCAAGTATCAAAGGAGAGAGACACTCCTCTCCACCGTCTTTATTCCAACAGCTATTGCTCTTTTCAGAGCCTCAACAGATTTTCTAAAAAATGACTACTAGGGTGTAAAACTTGAACATCACATGCATGGGAACTAATAACTTTTTAAAAGGGTTACTGTCTTCTATTTGAATTAAATAAGGCTGGTAATTGAGCTTACAGGATTAGGTAATGCTGCACCATTTAAAACAAAAAAAAATAGTGTCAATGTCGCCATCCCTTGGAATGATTCGACCTAGAATCCATTAGGTTTGAAAAGAAACTCTAAATATAAGGGGAGCAATACATTGAGGAAAAGACACAATGGTATGAACGAAAATGGCATTTGGAGAAGAAGAACGAATGATGAACTGAAACAAGTATATAACCAACCCAACCTTTCGGCAGTGGGCAAATACAGCGGTTGAGAGGGTGGTGGTCATACTTGCAGAATCCCTGATAAGAGAAGTACAAGACCAGTTGTGGAAGGAGGTTTGAGATGCAATAGTTGGAAAGGAAGACCAAGACGTATATGGGCAGATGCTGCCAAATAAGACCTAAATAGTTTGGAGATAGAGTGGTGGAAATAAAAAGCAACGGATAGAAGATTTTGGAAAAATATCATAGAAGTAATGGCCTGACACAACTGTTGTATATAATACATCGAAATCAATAAGGATGCGAACTTTTAAAAACTTTCCCAAAACTTCCTTTTGAGGTGATTGTTGCACTATTATGCCTAGGTTATCTGAATTGCAGATCATGGGCCTGGATTTGACTAATTAGTCCTGTCCATATTCCCTGCCCTGTTTACGATCAATACGTTTACTTTCGGTAATAGCTGGCTGAGCGTGCACGTGCTGCCTAGGAATTTGTTAAAAGGATTATGAGGGTCCACTATGCATAATCCATTCAAAGGCTCTGTACGTGCTATTCAAATGTCGACGCCCGACCCATGTACAACTAATTTCCTCTAGTGTCATCATTCTCAGCACGCACTCATATAGAATCACCGTCATGATGAGATGTTTCATTTCCGATGGTACGGACATGTGATGCATGAGGTAACTGGGAATATTGTTGCGTATGTTCCAATATGGCTTTTGAAATACAACATGTTACAACAATAATAAGGGGGAGGGGCTCCTGTTATGCCTCTTGCCTAACTGCTTATACGCCATCCGGAAGATCCTTATCAAAATGGACCAGCATCTTAACTTTGGTATAGACAAGACATTTGCAGTACAGCTCTGTTTTAACGATTCAAACGCGTATAGTTAGTGAACCTAAACTAATGAAATATTCGCTGCCAAATTTCTAATCTAAAATATTGGTTTTGGTTCACCTTTCAATGGCTTCAGCTTCACTGAGCTTCACGACCATATCCAAACTATTCTCAATCGCCGACCATCCAACATCCAGTCACAATCAAACGTATTATCTGTAAACAATTAAGCATAATCAAACAAATTCCAGTCCGGCTTTGATACATTTGCGTGTTGTGGTAGCTTGTAGGTTATAGATTACAGAAAAAGGGTTGTCTTGCTGGGCTCAACGCCAATGCAACTCATATGGATCTATTGTGACCCCCAGATGCACTGTCTAAGTTGAATGTGTCCAGCCTTAATCCTTTAATCAGACTCCGTTGTCTTGTCGCTTGGCATGCAGCTTTCCGCTGTTGGAGTCATGATTCCCAATATCTAAAGCCAAGCCTTGCTAGGCCTTAGCAGTGATCCAAAAGATACAGTGGTGTTTCTTGGTACTACTATGGCTATTATGGACTTCCTATTATACCCGAGTAGGTCCTCTGTAAATGCAGGCTTTCGTTGTTTAATGATCTCTTTTGCCTGCCATTGCCCTGACTGGCCGTTCCACCATTCTATGGCCTAGTCCAATTCCATTTGGGATGTTCGATGCTTGTTCTCGTTACGCCACAGAAAGGCTCTGGACCTATAATATAATTGGCTGCAGCCTGTCGGGCTAGTTCATCCGCCTTATAATTTCCGTCGTGCCCTGTGTGTCCTGGTACCCAAAGCGATGTCATCTTGTTACTATTTCCGAGCACTTCGTGAGTATTCATGCAATATCCTACTAATTTAAACGATACTTACGATGAACCTAATGCTTTGCTCGCTGCATGAGTGTCTGATGGCGATCGATGATTCACAGTCTCCTTCCTTACTAGTTCATTTACACATGCTTGTATGGCTTTTAGAACCCTCCGTCTATCAATAGCTCATGGCATGTATAGGAGGTCCTTTCTGGTACTATTTTTGATAGTTTTATCGAAATTGTACATTGGGACAGTTGTGACCGTGGGCATTACCAATATAAGGTCTGCATTCAGTTCCCCACAAATTTTTTGATGATAGCTTGTAGGGTACTGAATATTTCACCAGATTCGATGACAATCTTCCATGAAAAACTAAACTGATTGCTTTTCTTGTAGGACCCGGAATTTGCCAGAAAATGACAAAAATTGATTTGTTGGTGCGCTGATCAAGATTTCTCTTTCATATTTTCTGTAAAACTGGCACTAGAATAGCGGTAAAAATGGGTTCATTTTTTGACTTCCCAGATCAGGCTACTATCCCAACCCAATGACCGCCAGCTTTTCAGATTGTTAGTCAATCAAATCGAAGGAAATTCTTGATATTGCTTCAACTGTGCCTCATTTCATTGCATGCATCATGAAATCTGGTAACCGTATTTTGCAAAACGCGCTGAAGCATAAGCAAGTTTAAAATTTTAATGCACATTCAGGGGAACGTTTCCAGAAGACAAAGAATGATGTAGCTTTGATAGTGTCTTGATGATTAGTTGTTGAGTAATAAGAGTAATATATAAAATACCAAAAAATTAACAGCTTCCAAGCCTGGCATTCTGAAAAATAGTAATAGGGCTATAGTGTACTCATGAGGATCTTCAAAGCAAGTCATCACATGTTTTTCAACAAAATATAGTATCTAACTTGAACCGCAAAAAAATAAGTAAGGGGACGACCTTCCTAAAAAGCTGTACACTGTGTTTCTTCTACCTAGCATTGAGGTGTATTGGAAAAAATACCAATTTGGTTCGCGTAAGTGCCTGATAATCCGACTGAGATTGCAAAACCCGAAATCCACGGAAAGTCCGTCTAATCTCTTTCTCAAATATCTCAAGGAGGAGGCCTGCCTGCGACCCGGTCTCAGAAATAAATATCACACCATCCTTCGCTGTCAGATGGATTCTCGTTATAAGGAATATGCTGGAATTTTAAAAGGGAGATAAATGGTAACCTTGCCAAGGGACAGATCCAAAAAAAGACAATTAGGGTTTCTTGTTCATAGCCTGGTAGAACTTGGAATAAACGATTTAAGAACTGTATACAATGCGAGCAAAATCCAAAAGGCAATATAGCAACGACAGATAAATTATATGATACCGAAGACTAATTTGGTTTGAATGCCAAAATAAAGAAGACAAAGCCGTTAGTCATCAATAAGAGGGGACGAGTCTTGACAAGAGTCAGTGACGGAAATGAAGTTACTGGTTCGATAGAGATACGGTATCTAGGGCTTTGAATTTCAAAGACATTATTTTCGGATACCAAACTAAGGGTGGATTTCACCAGGATTGTCAAATCAACAGTCCGGTGTTCTCCACCTATAGGGTAAACAGTCCGTCAAATACAGCGAATGAGCTTCAAGTTCCAATCAACAAATTTTAGCAACCAATAGCTATAAAATGTTGAAAACAAAATACTGTCAAAGTATGAGATGAGAGCTTGTCATTGAAATATCACCAGCTTACTGAATATTAAGAAATTACATACAATTTAGTCTAAATTTAAAAAAGTGTTCGATTTTTTAGTACAATTCATGTTTCTATTTAATATTGTCGATTGTTTATCCATGTTTATGTTATTTTCTTCAACTGATATGCGATGTTACTGATCCAACATCACCTACCGTGTGTTATCTTCCTATAAACCTCTTGCAGATAGCCATTAAGCACCTACTTGATGACAGGCTCTAAATTTCATAGATTGTTACGACCTTTTTTTTTGTTGTAGGTTATAGTTGCATTGATTTTACGAATTAGAAGGTTCGCTACTACTTACTCGTTTGCTAGTTCATAAGATACGATATATATATAGATAAGGATATATGGATCTCATACCTTTGCTAAAATTTATTGTGTATAGGGGTATATACATTGTACATAGCATTTTAATTCCTGTTTTCACCTGTTGACCCGCTCCCTTCTGGTGGACCTGCCCTAACGAGTCTGAAACAAAATTCATTAAGTAGCAGATACTTAACTCACACTATTGAAGTCAAATTACTTGTTCCCTTTCATAAATTAGTGCCCCTGAAGCCACCCTAGTCATTGTTTACAATTTTATAACCTTAATAGCAATGAAGTGTGCTGACAGGTGTCAAGTCGGCTGTCACTGTCAAAGGTGAGGATCTTAGCATGTCAACTGGCGTGGAAATGTCAGGCGCGAGACGCGCGCAATAAAAAAAAAAAGAAAAGGGATCGCCTTTGCAAATTTCCGATACCGAACGGAGCGTCTGTTACGCAAGGGCGGATATGGTACCGGAAGGATCTGAAAAAGAGAAATCTTCACAATTCCAAGTGCTATAGGCGCACCACTAGTATTGTGGGATTATTAGGATTGGGAGATTTCCCTCTACACAAAAGGACACCCTACACCCTAGGTAGCTTACCTTTTTTTGATGCCTTTAGCTAATGCTAGAAGCACTCATGTAGTGCCTGATTAATTGCTTTGAAGTGCATGTAGCTTATGCTTGACTTTTGTCCACAGGCCTTTTTCGTTTTCTTTATTCTGTTTCTTCTTCACTTCAACGTCTTTTGCTTCCTGCTGCAGGCATACATTTGACCATCTGAGGGCTGGTTGACACCACCAGGTGACCTCCAACAGGTGATTCCAGAGATTGCAGGTCAGATTAGGCTGTAAGGTTTATTTATGTAAAACTTCAGGTTTCTGGGACAGCTGGAATATAGAGCACCCGATTTGGTGTTGTAACATTATCCATTAGGTTAGGATCACTTGTATATGTTTCACCTTCCAGTGATCATACTTACCATAGGCACATCTGGTGGCCCCCCTTCTTTAGTAACGCATCACCTTGCCCAGCAGGTTGTGTAAATGAGACATAGCATATCCGAATGTAAGTATTACGACTTCGTGTAGCCCTAGGAAGTAACACATAAGGTAGCTGACCTCTCTTTTGTGAGATTCTTGTACATAGCATACGGCGTTGTCTTTTCAGGCAATATATAACGCATCAATCTGAACTTGGTACATTTATACAGGTACGTATTATGTACAACACCCTGTACGTGATATACAGACACAACTAGATTGCCACGCATGAACAGTCGTCAAAAACAATGAAAACATCATACAAAATATAATACCTGGAAACCGACCTATTATTTATCTCATTTTCATTGATCCATTTAAATAACTGACCGTCTTTTCTGAAATGATAAAAATGTTAAATTCTATGAATGTTATCCTAATTCTAAAGCACAAAGACATAATATTACATCTATAATGTACCCTTATTTATAAGGCAACCATTTTTTCACGACTTTATTCAATATTAATGTTGGTGAAATTGGCCCTAAGTCTGTCTTCTTGATAACACTTTGTTTTTTCTTTTCATTTTTACAGTCCTACAAAGGTCCATAACATACCACTCACTCATTTGATGACTCGAGGCAAAAGCAGCACAGTCCATAGTCGACTGGAGTAGGAATACCCACTTCCAAAAGGACTTCTAGCCCTCCTGAATGACAAGCGAGTATGACGTTACCTTACATTCTTTTAATGTACCAGATACGTCACCCTCTTCGTAATACACCAGTTAATCATTATTAAATTTCCGATGCCATTTTGCAAATGCATTGTATATAGATCTGAAACCCGAAAAAATTAGTTCGACATTTAAATGCATCCCGGTTGTTTGCCTGTGAAAAAATAATATAAGACCAACAGTTTGACTTTGAGATGGCGACGTAAAATGCGTGTTCGAGATCCAATAAAAAACCATAATAAACAATGTAGGGTCCTTTAGTTAGGCTGGAGAATATCAATTGCATCTATCCTTGAAGGATATTCAACCAAATTGCGTCATAGTCCGCGGTACAGAAACTGTCTTCTATAATAGACTTATCTACTTTGGCCTTTTGCGCCCTTAGCAACACAACTTGATTTCAGGAGGATTAACTTTATTCTGTCTAAAAATCTATATTGTTTGGTACTGCAAGGTACCTCGGTCTTGCGCAGCATTTCCGGTGAATTATATTACTTGCAATAATAAGTTTCTAATAACAATATATTATACAGTATGATCTTACCAGACTACACCTCCCCCGATATCCAAAAGAATGTTTTTATAATGAAATGAAAATTCTTCTACATCGCTGAAAATATTTTATGACACGACGAGTAAAATAATATAAAATATGTGTATACAAATTTGTAAATATGTAGACTCGGGGAATGCGCAGCGGCCTGAACCACGCAGCGCCACGCCAGGTCTTCGGGCGGGAGAGGAGGGTGGAGCAGATTGCTCTTCCCGCCACTCCTCAACGGTTTGAGCTTGCCTGGAACAGGGGTGGTGGAGGGACCGCACAGGGTAGGAGGGTGTGTGTGTAAACATGTATGTATGTATGCATATATATTTCTTGATTGCTATCAAACTATCAGCTGGAAAAGAAAAATAAGTGGAAGAAAATGAGTTTGAGAATGAGAGGTAGAAAAAGCATAGTTTTGAATATACGATACGAAAGCAGGGCCATTTTAGTACTTAACTACGTACCAAAACCTAGTTCCTAACATCTTGATTACACTCTACATGAATAATAACGTTTTTTCATATTTTTATCAATGATTATCTCCTTATTGTTGTTTACAATTTTTACATTTGGAGATATGTCTTCTACAACTAAATATAGACTCGAAAAACAACGATTTGTTTTATTTCCAGTTTCATTCTTGACTAAAATATTGTCTCCTTTACTATAAACTATAGGATTAGCTGTCATAAGCCACTTTCCTGGCCTGTCTCTTATCCACTGAATTTGTCCTTGTGTCATCGCAAGCACTTTGTAATCTGTATTTTAGCTCAAGTTGATAGTTGTCGAAACTATATATTGGCTCCACAGTGTGGTTTCGATTGCTCAGACTTTGACATTTTCTACCAAAAACTTACCATACTACACCTCCTAGTTTTTCTGAGGTTGCAAAATGGCGTTTGAGAAACCAAACAGTATAGCTGGGAATTATACTCACACATTTTGGTATATAATAACTGTAACCAAAGCGTCATAAGATATTTAATCATTCGAGGAGGTATCTCTAATTTACCACAAATAACTGTATTATGAGACCAATATTTGCTTAGTTAGGGGAGCTAAGAGTTGCTGAGTTTTTGTTCAGGTGTCCCTTGAGGTTTCAGTGTCTGTATTATCTACAACAACCAGAAGGTCCGAACAAAAGGGAAGGAGAAATAAATGCCTAAAGCCACAAAAACTCGAATATTCTGACCAAAGTGACACAACGTTGTAGTAATTACGACATCGGGTGTTGTAACCTTAGTTGAGGCTCCTTGTCCGTCTCTGAATATTGGTGCTGCTGACTGTCTGAATTAAGCATATATATGCCCACTTTATATCTAAGCTTTTTCCTATGCGTGGGAAAATACGCTTACGAGTTCCAGATAAGGCCGTTGTGAATGAAAATCAATAGCGATATGTCCGCTCCTTTGCCCATAGGGTATCGAGGTATCTTCAAGAGCAGGCTTCTTCCAGTTCTACTGACCTTAGGCAGCTAAGAAATTAGATTAATAAAGTTTCTTTAGGCTCCTTAAAGCAGCCGCGGTGCCCTGGCATTTAGGCTTCTGCCTGCGCGGTTTCTTCGGTGTGAAGAATGTGCTTGTAAGAAATATACAGGACATCGAAATATCTGAAACTTGATTTCTTATAACTTCAAAGTTCTCATTTGATACGTATTCGATGATCAAATTCCAAGGTATTGAAACACGTGGACCTTTTGAATTCATGAAGGCAGCTTAAGGCATCTGTTCACGATAATGCCAAGAAATTTCGTGAGTGAAAGATGGATCGTTTCACCAGAAAGATCCAAAAACACAACTACCTCTATTATGGCGTTTTCTGTCATGATTTGATGTACATAAGTAATATGGAGAACTGTCCACCAAACAAAGAAGCCTATTCCAGTATCAGATAGAGAATGTCAATATTCATTCTGTAAGTAATATCCGGGACCTGGGTGTTACACTAGAGACCGAATGGAGCTCTAACAGCCATACAGATGGAACCACAGACAAACGAATGAGATGCTTGGCTTTAGTAGCTCTCTAGATACTTCAACAACTATACTATGCCACTATACTATGGACTTATACATAGTAATCTCTTTTTCGCGTCTATTATTTGGAACCTGCAGTAAGAAGTCCAGATAAGTTATTATGCCAATAATCACGATTATAGCTTGGGAATGGAACATTTCAAAATCTCACCTCTTGCTAAAAGAAATGAATTATCTGATTTATGTATTCTTCATAGAATCTTGAACAATCAAATTGACTGATTTTACCTTTCATGGAAAATCGATAGATATGTACCAATAAGAATGCTTCAATATTCCGTTTTATAGAAGTGATGCTGGTTTAAATTTTCCACTGCTGCACATACAAATGATAAATTTGCTGATATTTTTGCTTGTGAAATGTTACCCTATGGATCTTTGATAAAAACAGAATGTTGGTCACTCCCTGGTAAGCTACGTTCCCACTCTCTGTTTAATGATTCTCGTTACTGAATTGAAAAGATTAGTCCGTTGTATTTTCAGATATTGTAAATTATCAATAACATTGCTTTCAACTTAGTATGTTTTAACTATGCTGTGGATGTCTATTTTGGAGATTTGCTTTGTTTGATGTCCCTAATTTGTTAGATAAATAAATAAATAATCGTATTATATGAAAATATCCCTCATCTATATTTAAATATCAATCGTCAAGTGTCGTCAAGTTTCTGAACGATAGAGTACGTTCCACCTTTTCATATCAAGCTTTCGAAAATGTTTATTTTCTTCTCCAGGAAATGCTGCAGAAATATTTGGTAAGCTACTATATTTATTACAATATTATTAAGAAAACTACTTAGGTTGAAATCCTGTTTCAGGACAAGCAATCTCAACAATAGAGAAGAACGTCAGAAAACATGAAACAGTTTAGTAGGTTAGAATAAATCTTGATGCTCGGTTCTCCATATTATGACCTGTAAGGTTGTTGTTTTCAACTTTCTTGATATCCCCTCCGTTTTTGAGTAGCAGAATTTCAACCTTGTAAGTACGTTTTTGTTACTATTATAATGGACATTGTTTGTTTAATAGTATTTTAGAGTTCCCGGAGAAGACAATTTACACTTTCGAATGCTTGATACGAACTAAGAACAAACTTTCTTTCTGGCCTTCTGCTTTTAGATTGCGTTACGGCTGTGACCTCAAGCTTTCTATTTTGCATTCCACCTTACATGAATATCCATGGTTGTATCAGCATTCCTAATTTGCATCATAAGCATGTGGTTGTGTATCCCGGGCTATTTGGTCCAACGTTTAACTACCTTTGCGCATTAAGCACATGATTTTGAACGCAGTATCGCTATTGCATGTGTAAAAGCAAGTTACATCAAATATAGCTCATTCAATGCGCTCGGTGATGAATTAACTCCATAGTCAAGTTCGATATTCAACCGGATAGCAGAACTATTTCCAAATGACAACAGCCACGCTTTTATATCATCGACTAATTGGAATACTTCAATAAATGGGGAAGTCAAAGAGAACGACAGTCGAACATTAATTAACATTTAAGCCAGCAATACATTTCAGCCGCTCCAAACTTTTATCTAATTCGGTTGTAGTTGGCGGAATGCCGGCTTTAGAACTTTGGTTCTGTTCTGTTTTCTGTTACTGCCGCTCCTACTTGGCTGGTTGTTGAAACTCGAAACTCATTTCAGACGCGAAAAAGCAGGAAAAAAGTTGTAGAGTGACATCTGCACTGATCTGAATGCAGCAAGGTAGCTTTGCATTTAGGTACAAAAGCCAATGAAGGCTCTTAGGGTCGAGCTATAAAATGATCACTACATACGTTTTTTCAACACCTGCGTCGATATATCCTCCCCTACCTGCATGTGCCCACCCCCAATGTTTAGGTTAGACCTTGCCGAAATAAGATAGCGCCTTAGACCTTATACCTTGGATAGAAGATAGTTGCTATGCTTTGATCCGTTATCAATGAGATTAAGCCGAAACCATCTTGACGAGTTACCAAAAAGCACCAAAAAGCTTGGCAGGGTTGACAATCTCCGGTGGAAGCATGTTTGAGTTTGCCTATATAAGAAAACAAATTATCTACGAACATGTGTAAGAGAGAAATTAACAGATTAAGTCCGTCCAATAGGTCATTGACGTTCTTCCCCTGCCTACCGATAAAGTATGTACCATCTTACGAAGTCTAGATCCTTCACAAAATAACAACAACATGATTATTGTGACTCATTATCTGATCTGGAATCGTTGCGGTATCATTAAACAAAAGCTTCGAGTACTGAGAAGCCAAGGTAGGGAAGTTACTTTCATCTGGATCAAGTCACACTGGCATTAAATATAACGATGCTTTGGATACTTTGACAAAACAAGCAGCGGCTGAACAGTATCTTGCGATACAATCCATGTGCGTTGAAGTTTGTATGTCCAGCATCAAAAAGAATATCCGGAAGATGTGGTGTAATTCTTATAAAGAATATGTTTCATATACCAGAACACAGTACTGCTGAGTGCAAGAAATGATTCCATACAGGGTGTTTCAGAATTAAGGGTTCAAACTTCTAGAGGTTATTCAGTAGAAAACATTTGAGTATATAGTCCCATATCCGGAAAAGTGTTACTTCGGCACTACGGCCCTAAGACGCGTTAAAATTTAGAAACACGATGAATTGCCTGAATAGGATTGAATGCATTTAATTTTTGTTTTTTGTACATGATATTATCACAACAATTGTTCAAAATCTCTTCCTGCAACCTGAATACACCGATTTAAACGTCGCACATGATTTCGGCGGACTTGACTAAAAATTTGATACTCGTTTTGAATGATTTCAAATGCTACTGTAATTCGTCCAATTAAGTCTTGCTCTGTTTCTACGGGAGTTTCGTAAACCAAAGACTTTACATGTCCCCACAGGAATCAGGTGACCTAGGACGCTAAAAAAATGCTCCACATCTGGCAATCCAGCGGTGCAAAAACCGCTGAGCCAGATACTCACATACTTGTACAGCAAAGTGAGCCGGCGCTCCATCATTCTGAAACCACATTTACTGTCGAACGTTCAATGGAACATTTTCAAGAAGTTCTCGAAGAACCTCAAAGAAAATCCGGTAAATAGGTCCTATTAATTGTTCCGGTAGAAGGTATGGCCCAATCAAATAATCATCTTGCCTGCCCATACGTTAACAGACCAACGTTGTTGATGCTTTCTAGGAAAACTTGCATGGGGATTTTCTTTGTCCTAAACGTGGCTATTCCTACTATTAGAAACACCGTCTCTTGTGAAAGAGGCTTCATCGGTCCATAAAACAGCGTAAAAACTTTGGTTGTGCAGCGATTTGATGAAGAAGTCATTGAAAAAATTGAACTCTACGATGATAATCGGTTGCAGTCAATCCTTGAACTTTCTGGAAGTTTTAATTATAAAGTTGTTGCTAGTGTAGCACCCGCCAGACTCGTATTCATATCCGCAGCAATGTGACGTGTGCTACTTGATAGTACGTCGGCAACTCGCTGAAGGACCTGTTCTTCAAATTCGACCGTTCTTACGGTTCGAGCAACACCAGTATCATGCATGTTGGTTTTAAACATGCCTGTCTCGGAGAGCCGCCGATGAATAGATAGATAGATAGATAGTTTATTGTCCTATTAGATCATGTTACATGATATAAGACTTGTCAATATCAATTTGAGGGTCATATATGCGATTGAGCAAATATGCCAGAAAAATACTTATAATTATAAAACAAATAAGGACATTTCAATTACAAAACATTTTAACAGGTTAAATCACATTATAGATACAGCGCAAGAATCGTAATGTGTTCAATCTGTAACGGTAAAAATATATACATATACAGCGACTTTTTTAACACAAAAAATGTTCGTCTAGCACTCTAGCCGGTAAAAATCATTGAAGCTGATACAAAGAAAAGCGGTAGGAGAATCTGTTAGAAATACATAATATATAAACACAATAAACATCGAGCATAATATAACATCGTTAAAACTCGAATAAAAAGTGAAATTAAAATACATTTACTCCACGATAATAGACAATTCACTGATAACGAAATGATTAACAGCTTAAAAGAATTTAAAAAACAGATACTATCATGTGTTAGTAAAACTCATGTAGAGAGTAAAAGCATTTTTGAACCAGATATTTCCTGAGATGTTTTTTCAGCGCAAGGATATTAGTGCTTCTCCGCAACTCACTCGGCAGATTATTGTATACCTTAGTGCATGCTAGAGTGGGAGATTTTTGGAATAGGACAGAGTTATGTGTCGGTATACTCAGATCGTGCCCTATTCTAGTGTTGTATTGACTATTAAAGGCGTTGTTACGAACAAATCTATTGCTATGTTCAAATGCGAAGATGGCACATTTGTAGATATAGACGGAAGTTAATGTAAGCAGATTATAGCGTCTAAATATTTCTTTACAAAAGTCCCTCTTATTAATATTAAAAATTAATCGAAGTACTCTTTTCTGCAGGATGAATAATCTGCCTGTCCCCATATGATTATATTGTTAGTGAAGTGAGAATAAACTAGCGCGTAATACATGTACATATCTAAGAGTGAGTTTAGATGGATGTTAGGCTTTAATTTCAATATTGCAAAATAAGCACTGCTAATTTTGTTGCAAATGTAATTTATTTGTGGTTGCCAGCTTAACTTACTATCAACATGAGTTCCTAAGAAGACAGTTTGATCTGAAAAGCTATCAATATCCATGCGTGGTTTCTTGTTGAAGAAATGAATTTCAACAGTCTTATAGCAATAAACTTTTTGTATCCCGCATGCTGTCGTTCGGGATAACGTTCTTGATACAACTGCGCTGCTGCTAGTGCATTGCAGCTTGTTGCTCCGTATGCCACATACATATTCGCCAATTCTTGATTGGTAAAGTTTTTCATTACCAACAATTAATTTTTGGTAAATTCTTGCAAACTTCACAAATACGATAGCACGACTAAGGCGATATGGAATGCAGCGACAAAAAATAATCTCTGTTATCGTTTTTAAAGATAACAACACACAAGCGCCGAATATGGGTCTCTATACTCACATGCTTTCTACTGTTACACTGAATAACCCCTACAAGTTTGATCCCATAGTTCTGAAACACCCTGTATATACCACAGCATTCTTAAATATTTTAAGAAGACCGATATACATATTTAGCTCAGCTGCCTCTGTCTCCGTGTTTTACCCTTTCTGTCTCTTTACCATGGTCCGTTGGCAAAAAGAGTATCCGTGTCTTTTCCTTTAGTCTCCTTACCTAGTACTTCCCAATTAGTTAGGTATTGATAAATTAGGTAAAAGTGCATAAAGGTGTCATGTAACATTCTCTTTAATTACTTTTTTGCATATAAACTAACCTCAAGGAGTGATTCTTTCATTCTGTGATTACTTTGTTGCAAAAACAAGATAATAACAAACTAGTTAAACTAAATGTTTAATATTTCTATAAAGTGAAAAGTTTTAATAAAAAATGTTTAAAATCAATTTTCTCCGTACATTGATTTGGTTACACGACACCTTTATCCACTTGAGTCTTCAATTATATATGACTTCGTTGATACTATTATTGTTTGTAATTATTATATTATCATAATATTTTATTTTTTTATTACGATTTCTTTTTATTGTTATTATTATTATTTATATTGAGACTCGCTGGATGAACTCTTTATATCCTAATGCCAACAGGTAAAAACAAACTAGAAAAAAATCGTAGTACCGACCAATTTGGCAACGTCGCCTCTCTCCAATACCTGCTGTTCGCTGCCTGATGCCTGCAATTACGATTAATTATCAAAGCACCAATTGACAGAACACTAATAGTACTCGAATCAAATAATAACTAAGGTTTTTGAACTAGTACTTTCGGATCTTAATAAATTATGTGTTAATTAATAATTTAGTCATGTAAGTTCTACAACTTACCAACTTACATCTAAGAAAGAAATGGGTCAGGTGTAATAGGAATTATTATTAACGTATGCTGGAAGAAGTGAAACTAAATGAACTACTGTATAATGTAACAGTGGATAAAGAATGGAAAGTCTTCCACAAGAAAGTATGCCTGTCTGTCAAATTATATAATAGTGAAATTGAAACTGCTGTGGTGACTTCTCAACTAACAATTATCACTCCTATTAGAGTTGCAAGAATGATTATACAATATTCCTTAAACAGCATTGTATACTGTAAGAACATTGGCAAAACCCTCTTAGAACAGCTATACAAGCGGACTGGGCACACCTAATAGGACACTTCAGTCATTTAAGAGGTTAAATAAAGGCTGCAGGTAACAGTTATAAAACAAAAGTGTAAGCCTCTTGCAGCCGCTATAGGACATTTGCGTCAGTGCAAGATTCAGTTTTTGTCAACTATACAACTACTCTGTTACGTGATTCTACTTTATTGCAACCAAACTATTTCTTCTGTATTGTATAGACGAAGTGAAGAATATATAACTAACACATTACAGTCACCTTGTTTACTTACATATCGGCTATTGTGAATTTCATACACAGGTATATGATAAACTTCTACACTGTGATATAGGGCTATTGAATTACTTGCGCAGCAAATTATATTGTGATTATCGTGCAAATTAGTTACCCAATTTCTACGGGCTTCGTATTTGATTCATATTTTGACAATGATCAAAAGTATGTCTAGATTTTTAAGATGGAAAACTGAACTTATCTGCGTTAAATCTTCCACAAATCCTATATTTAGACACAATTACACTAATGTTTATCACTTTATATCTGTAGTTTCGAACTGAAACATAATTATTTAATATTAAATAGAGGAATAAATGTTTGCCCAATATGGCGGGTGGTTGTGTACAATCATGGCATCGTCCATGTTGTCTTTAGGTTATTAGAATATTTTGGTCTTGCCTGCAGGTTATACAACAATTTGACAAATGTCTGAAATGAAATACCGACAGAGTCGAATGATTTACCCAGAATTTGTACCAGATCTATATCTTCTGTTTGAACAGTTGATAAAACCTTTTGAACTAATATGCATGCGTTGTTTGTCTTAAAACATTGATTATGGCATTTTAACAAAAATATGACAGCAGAAAGTTAGGTTATGGTGAAGTTGTATACCAACATATTTAGCATATGTACAGCCTTTAACAGTTACTAAACAACAGTTGTAAAAGTGCTTCCGTTGGGAGCAATTTGTTGACTAAAGTAGTAACTTGCACAGCAAAACAACAAGGCTCGGGTTTGTTTTACAAACGTTACCATGGATGCCACAACACAACCATTTTGACTAACGTGCAAATATGCCATATAAAATAGTTGTATAAACATTTATGCAACAGTTAAAAATTTGCCCTATAAGGTTATATAACTATGCTAAAAGGATATTTTAAACACTTCATTTTAGAGCAAATATGTTGCAGAAAGCAAACCTGCATTCCACACAACATTAAGCCAGCATTTTTGTGTTCAGGCAACAACAATAGAGAGCTTTTATGGCTGAACGGTTCTTTTACCAAAAGCTTATACCACTTCTTTGCTAGTTCGGTTAGCAACACTTCCTGTATAATCTGACAAAATCTGACATTCGTGTAACTTGATCAAAAGCAATAAAGTGATTTTTATTTTTTATCTTGCAAACGAAGCCAGATATGAAAGAAACTCGGGAGGCAAAAAAGATCTATCTTAGATCTTAATTCAAAAATAGGGGATAAATTCAATGGCGCACAAATCTTTTGTCAAAGATATTTTCGGGACCCCACTGGACTTAACAATTTCAATATTTAACAACCATAAATCTTCGACATTTTTTTAATTATTCAACATGAAGCAAATTATTAAAGTGATGTGTGCAGTTCGGATTCAGTATGAAATATGCAATTATCGCATCGTCTGTTTTGTATTTCGCTGTTTTGTTCTTTGTCATTTCAACCTTGATCCTCGTGGAATAACAAAGTATATATTTGTACCCTGTAATTAAATGGATACATTTGCGCTGGCTAAAATGCGAAATTGAAAAAACTTTAATGGGAGAGTTAAGCTGATAGTAAAATAATACGCAGTATATGTAAATACAGATAACATCATTTGAACGGTTGTGGGTATAATTTTAGAAAGCGTGCATTAGACACAAATTGGCGAAGCCATCCTCAATAGCTAAAAATTTTTGATTCTTGAGGATTTTAATTGTGTTCAGATTTTTTTCAGTCAAAAGGAGCCTCTCACGAAACCATAGAACTTAGTTCTTAATACATGGTGTCCAGTAGTAGATGGTCGAACAATCAATCATAACTAATGACCCTAAAATAAAATTATAATAAAATTTAAGTCATTGACAGAATAATCAATCATTTTGTTGGCAACTATCTATGAGAGGAGAGCTATGAAAATGTAGTAAAATGCACCCCACGCTTTTCACTCTGAATTGAATTATTCTGTTAATAACTAAAATTTTATTGTAATTTTATATTGAGGTCATTATTTATGATTTCTCTAGGTCGTTTTAGTAATAACGGTTGTTGCCGCAAGCCGTTACGATAAATAGGTTTCCAGATACAGTACCTCGCATTCTTAGTTGGCCACCCTGTACATCATGAAAAACCATGTCACTCATTTCCATTGCTCTGTTCGCTAGTTCTTTGCCAGTCTATAACTTGGAAGGTACTACTCGGATTTGGACGAAATTTTCACCCAAGGTTACTACTGTTTCAAGAACGAAAAAGCTCTGTAGTTTGTGGAAATCGGTCCAGTGGAGGCGGAGAAAAGCCGGGTCTTGGAGTCTTTATATATGCATTTTGCGATTCAGCCTACCAAAATCATCGCTGTGCAAATTTTGAAAGCATGCTATTCGATGAATCAGAGGACACGTATCGCACAGATCAGTTATTATCGTTATGGATTATACAGAACAATCCGGCCGTCCAAACAAAACGTGAAATTTGATGAATTTGCCAATGTTTACGATCCTTTCGAAACTCACCATCACGGTAATTCATATTTTCATAGTAACGCTAAAATACTAATTAATTCACAATATCTATCGCACTGCATTAACTGGCGAATTATTATTAGTACAAATGGCAATGTTAAATTCATTATCTATTTCATTCATCGAAGGCAATTGAACTTTTACAGTTAAATTTATTATTATTGCCAGGATTTGGCGAGTAAACAACGTTGTTTGGTACAAAGTTGTATTGGCAAACAGCAATATTGGATGACTTCGGTATAAACAGTTAAACAAGTCACATGTCAAGATCTGATCCCAATATGTGAACTTTGAATTCATCATCCTTAGGTTTCCTAAAAATTGTCTGGCGAACAATATGTTAAATACCTAGAAGGCAATTTTGTGAAATCCTAAGAAAACATTACCTGTTCAATAATGAAAAACAATTCCTTTGTTCTTTCATTATCATGATTTATCTTGCTGCATAGACCCTCTACACAAATAGTTTACAGGTTTTCAAAAGATCGGGTACACGGTAGAAAAAGTAATGTTGGAGTACTCAATGTTTCGATTTTCCAGTGCTTCGCCACTTTTTCGACGAACTTATGGGAAGATTTGGCAACAGAGTAATTCAAAACTAATGGTGAAGCTTCCTCTACTTCTGCTCTTCCTCGTGGAATGTCACACAAAGCGATACAACTATAAAAATGAAAACCAAACATAAATTCCACTGTTCATGAAAATTCTCTCAAGATAGATATATATATATACAATCTGTTATCAACTAAAGTGAGAAGCCTCCACTTTAATACTTTTGAGACTACTTTTTTTTACAAAACAATGCGTTCTACTCAGTCGGTAAGTATCTACTCATGATAGTAACTTTGTGACTTAATTGTTTGTATATATTTGTTATACTCCTTATATGTTATTTTCGACTCATTACGGTCTCTTTCTTGTAAATGATATACGTGTAAATTATTTTACATATGGTAATCAAATATTATCTATCTTATCCATCTGCGATTGTGAATTGACCTAAACATACCTTAGTCCAAAAGTTTATAGTTTGCGAGACACAGGGTCAAAGTTACAATTATATTTTCCATTTTTCCCTATTGCTCGAGAAGATTTTCGCATAAAACCCGATACGGGAAGGTTTTCTAGTATGAGAAACAAGAATCCGTTTTTTTATGGCCAAACTTCTAGAATGCGCCACTTACTATTTCGGTAAATAACTCATCCTAACTTTTTTGTGCTACCCTGTATACAACAACTTTCCGAATAATCTTATTTTCTCTGATTTCCACAACAAAAAAGGTTTACTTGTTAGAAGTGTCTAATGCCAATAGTTTTCGAGATATTTGTTTTTAAAAGTTGCAATGCATTATTTGTACCATAATGATAAAACATTTTTATAACATAATATAATCAAGTTGCTCTGGATAATATCTGAGAGGCGTTGATATGGTTTTTAACAATAACAAATGAGGATGGCAACAAAACTAGTAAACGGAAATAGTAACTACGAAAATTGTTTAAAATGATCACCACCTTGCCTAACACCCTCTCGAGCTTGACGGACTAATCCTTGCTCCACTCTTCAATGCATTTGGATGTTATTTTTCATAGTGGAAACATTCTTTGTCGAAGATCATCTACAGTTTCCAATAGCGTATTGTAAACGCGTCGTTTTAAATCACCACAGAAGAAGAAATCTATAGGATTTAAATCTGGTGATCTAGCCGGCCATGATACAGGTCCTGATCGGCCTATCCACTGGTCTGGATAAACTCTATTTAGGTGCTCTCTAACTAATATACTAAAATGAGGTGGAGCGCCGTCGTGCATAAACCACATATTCATGCGTGTTTGTAATGGAAGATCTTCCAGCAGAGTGGGTACTTGTTCTTCAAGAAACTGTGAATATCTTTGGCCATTTAGTCTAGGT
The DNA here is from genome assembly GCA_963669975.1 of Acanthoscelides obtectus. Classification (NCBI taxonomy): domain Eukaryota; kingdom Metazoa; phylum Arthropoda; class Insecta; order Coleoptera; family Chrysomelidae; genus Acanthoscelides; species Acanthoscelides obtectus. The sequence goes on along the minus strand of CAVLJG010000010.1, from coordinate 57,842,338 downwards.
GATAACTCAACGGTTCCTATGAAATATTGTCCAATTAGTCCTACCCATAAATCAATTTCCAATTGTACTTGATGGTGGGTTTGTATTATTGCATGAAGATTTTTGGCTGCATAAATGTGAAGATTATGCGAATTAATGGGCCCATCTCTTCCAAATCCTGCTTCGTCCGCAAATAATATCAACGAATCAAAACCATTGTCGTGGTTCAACTTCCTTAAGAGTCATCTACAAAATTCTACCATAGCGGAGTCATCATCCGCGCTTAAACCATGTACTTTTTGCAGGTGGTATTGATGGAGCAGTTGTTCTTGAAAAATGGTATTTACTGTACATTTGGAAACTTGAAATGCTCGAGTTACATTCCTGTCCCCAACTGTAGGATTTTCAAACGCAGCATCTAAAACATTTTCTTCAACTTCAGCTGTACGTACAGTTCTGGGAGCTCCACTATGTCGGCCCATATTTTGAGCAAAGCTACTCAAAATCCAAATGGTTTTTACTACTCAAAATTAGGCTACAATAATTTCTTACCAGTTTCTCGTAAGGGCTGATCGATTCGTTAGAAAGTCTTTGAATTAGGCAGGTGTCTATTAGGGAATCTCTCAGCGTACAATCTTCGTGCCTTTTTTACCTTGTCAATCCGTACATTAAAGTCATATCAGAATATTTATTAAACGTATACTACAGTATGCTTAACAACTTATTGTCGACTTAAAATTATTCATGTTTAACACACTATTATGACAAACATTAGAAATAATATCAACACTACTCAGATATTATCCAAAGCAACTTAATTGTTATGTTATAAAAATGTTCTATCATCATGATACAAATGATGCATTGGAACTTTTAAAAACAAATATCTCGAAAACTATTAGCTTTAGACACTTCTAACCTTTTTTGTTGTAGAAATACGAGAAAATAAGATTTTTCACTCAGTTTTTGTATACAGGGTAGCACAAAAAAGTTATGATGAGTTATTTGCCGATAAAAAGCAACGGATTCTTGTTTCTCATGCTAGAAAACCTCCCTATACCGAGTTTTATGCCAAAATATATGTATATGTAGTATATCTATAATTTCGAGCTTTGTATGAAACTTCTAACATCTTAACTGCCTGCTTAGGAAACCGTGAGGTTCATATAGTGAGGGCTAAATTACTTATGGATAATAGGATATGAATTTAGAGACACCAAAGAAGTGTGAAAACTGCGCTTCAAAACTTCTCCCCACTTATTCTTCATTATGTACCTGAAATATTAATTGTCCTTAAGGTAAGGTTTCAAAGCCATTACCGAGACTGAGACAATTGATGGATTGGGTAAATATTGACTTGGGTACGCCAAGAAAACTGCGAGAAGAAATTTTTACCGTAATTAATAGTCAACACATAGTAATTTAAAGATATTTATGTATTTTCTACTAGGGTTACACTAAAAGTGATAGATAGATTCTTAGAGAATATCTGATAACTTTAGGTACATCCGATCCATCCAAGTATTTTTTTGTCAGACCAAAAACTGATTATTCAAGTCTGTGACTATAGGACGAAAACGCCAAAAACCAGGTCTACACATAGATTGTCAGACTGAGAAGTATAGTATTGACATAATAAGACGACTAAAGATGTGCGATACCGACTTAGAAAATTATGAGCAGAATATTTACTCTTGTGGAAAATAAAAGCACAAATGACACAAAGAATCAGTTACTGACAACGTTAGTGTGTTCATTAAATGGGAAAAAACGGCAGTCGTGTGCATGCGTGTGTAAGGAACACCTGTCATATCAAATATCATATTATTTCTTTTCAGTTGTTCTTGAACATTGTGGGTAATTCAGGATGAAAAAAGATCTCCATTCTTTTTCCCAGAAGCCGTTCCATTGTTGGGAATGTTTCCCAATTAATCCAGACGTTAGCTGCGTTCTTATTTTTGACGTAACACGATAGCTGAGATGCTAGGAAAATTAATGAACTCTTAATTCATTGAAACTGAGAAGCGGAACATTAGACGTCTCGCAGCAATATTAATTTATTTTCCTTCACAACTCGCAATAGCCCAAGCATACAGGCGAAAAATTATCGAAAATAAAGTAAACATTCATTCTAACTGGTGATCTTCCTTGCATATATAGAAAATACATTAGGAAAATCCTAGTATATACAGGGTGGTCCAACGCAAAGGTCGCTCCCCTATTTGTGACTGTCCTGGTACATTTTGGGAAAAAGTTTCAGAGAAGTCAATTTTGACTTATAGACTGTCGTCTTTCATCTGAAGCCGTACAGTTAAGTAAAAATTAATTTGCTAGAGAGAGGTAGGTCAATGTAGTAATAAGCTGAAAGCAGTGTCCTACCTCCATGCAATAATAAAGATTTTGTTCGAACCTATTCCTCACACTTTCAAGCGCCTTTAATTATTCAGCCGTAATCTGTTAACGAAGATCTTGAATGGCAAGTAATCTAAACGACTTACGTCTCGCCCGTCAAGTTTCCAGGAATAAAAAAAGGTACCGATTTCGTAAAATGTCGGCCCACACATTTCTTTTTCCAGGATATTGCGAATGTACCTCTCGAAACAAATGTCGATTCGAGTCCCAAAATTGCTATTTTTGCGGCTGTATCTGTAGCTGGTCGATTTACTCGATGGCCACTACGCCGAATATTAGTCTGAGATACAGTTTTTTTTTCGGTGGGCCACCCTGTATAGTCGATCCTAACCTCAATATATGGATATTGTTGATGTGATTTATATTTGGCGTAAAATATGAAACTTATCCTGTGGTTTATTTACATGTCAATAATCCCCCAAGCTTGTCTGGCCAATAAAATCACATCCATGGGCAGAATCTCCTGGAAACGAAAATGTGTCACGTGGAAGACAGATGAATATTGTACTGAAGGAGATCACCTTTCTGGTTGAAACTTTTACAGTAAATAAGATTCTGTTAATACAGCTGATTTTATTGGACATAACATCGAAGGGTTTTTTGCAACAAGAACCTATGTCATTTTTCAGAAATTTGGTGCTGTTAGTACCATCGTATGTAAAAATAACTTTGTCAGCTGCATAATGCGACTGTAAGATCGCCTAGTTTGGCAAAAACAACCAATGTCCACGCAAATGTTATAAAAAATAACCAATGTCAACAAAGTCGCAACACACACACAAGGATGAGGAGCAAGAATGATAACAGTGACGGGTGTGATTAGTATTGTATAAAATAATTATGTATATTTATCTTTCGGTGAGCTTTTAAGTTTATATGTAAATTTAAATAAAGTGTCAGTTGAAATTTTTTACTTTCTATTTTCAATTTTCAAAAACAGTCAATGTCAGACATTTCATCTTTATTTATAAAAAAACTAAGTTTATATTATAATAACTTAATATATCTCCAAAACAGTAAAATACAGGAAGGTAATTTACTAACAGGGAACAAAGAAAGTATAAGGTTAGGCAGACTGGCTTAGAGAGGTTTTTTAATACCCTAAAAATATTTAATAATTGACATTAGGTGTTTTTGAAAAAACATTCTATCCTGACTAATATTTATTTTATTCTCTTCCCCAGGCTGTACATCTTTTAGTGGTGCAGTGTCACTACCTCCACTACTTTCCACAGAACGTTCACAGGTTGTATGGTACTATACTCGAACTTGGTGGCATATCATGCTGACGCTAAAGGAGCACGCTCATTGAGAAGGCGGAAAGGAAGAGAAGAAAAGTGAAACTCTTCAACTGGGTTTCTTTGCTCATAATCAAATGAAAGCCCTCACACGATGTGAAGGAATGTGTCGCGCTTGCCATGTGGAAACAACAATATGCGTGCTTGTTAAAGACGTCGTGCGTCATATTAACTTCGGTCTATGAAGTAAACAGCATTCCTGCAGAGTGCAAATATTCGTGAATCATTTTTGGTCAAGGTTGCGCTAACTTTGGCGTGATGAAACCTTTGAGAATATAAGACATATCGCGGTGTATTTGCATCAAAGATCCACAGCAAGCAACGTGTACCACATACCTGCATGGTGTCAATGTCCATTCCGCCTTATTCTGCTGTTGTTGAAAAACAAGAAAATGAAAGGAGAGATTGACCTTTTTTTCAATCTGTATTCAGACCCTTTTCACGTCAATCATAAGTTTATCCAGTACTACACCATGTAACCCACTACGTCAGCCTTTTTATCAGGAAAACCGGAAATAGGTGGTCCGATAGCGTTGCCATTCGTTTGTTCTCCAAACGGTACTGTCAGTCGTCAAAAGAAAGCTGCCTTTATGAAAATATTCCTAGCGAGACCTGCTAACTCTTGCATAAAACAGACCGTTCAACAAAAGCGCCGGTGTGGGAGCACAATGGTTTGACAGAGTTTGAATTGCTCGAAAGCCGTGAGTGGTTCGTACAGCCATAGGCGGAGATGTTACACTCGTTTATTCTCACAATTCAGTATCAAAGCTGCGTCACAACTTTAAACGACTTTAGACTGATTGTATATTCACCATTAAACTGATTTGCAGTTGAGTCAAAAATTCAGATAAAGCGTGTTGTACAATATCAGCCCAACCTCAAATAAATGCTGATGTGATGTGAGGCTTAGTGGTGGTTCAAGTAAGAATTTAATCAGATACTTTTCTGACGACTGAGATATAAAAGGAGCATTCAACACTATGAATCATTAAGATGCATGTGAAAAATACTAACATCGAAAAAACCATTTCCCTGTATAGAACTCATTATTGTATTTTAACAAGCTCTTTGAATAACTTCTACCTTCTACCTATGTAACATTATGAAATAAGCACATTTTGATCAAATCAGTAATCATTACATTTTTGATAAAACCATGCTAAACAGCGTTACTCACAGAATAATGAATCTGTGTCGTTATATAGCAGTGAAATATATCATTACAGACATACAGGGTGCTTTAAATTTATGTGACATTGACGTATCAAAACACAAATATCCATCAAATAACCCCGACGTGAAATCAGGTACGTTCTAATAGCATACAGGAAATTCTCAATGTTGAACTCTAGTGATCCCTCATTCCAAAGTTCAGTAGCCAGTGTCGTAGAAAGATAAGAATGTCGCTATTTCTATCGCTGCGTCACAAAAATTTTGGAACGTATCGGTTGTACTGTCATTAATACACGTACAAAATTTGAAGTCAACGACTCCACTCAGGAGACAAATTTTACTTGACTGACTTTGAAATTATAACTTGAAGACCTTGTATCTCTGGAAAGGGTATTTTGAGAAGCATGCGCAACGGTAATTTTAATATTCTTGGATCAGAATTGCGTGAGAAATCTCCCCCTAAAGTTCGTACTATACATTACTACCAAGTAAACATTACGTCTTTGGTAAGACCATGCCAAACGTCGTTATACCTTGTGTTATGAATATGTGATCACGCCTGCTGCTAACATTCATCTACGCTTATGGTACGTTACGACGCTTCTTTTTGCTCTTAAACGTTTCCGGGTATACATGGGTTGATTGCAATCTTGTGGTGCTAATGGACACTGTGTTTTCCTCCGTATAAAGTATTTCTCTTTGGGATCAAAGGAGATCGAAGTAGGTTCTGTCTGCCGTTTGATGGTCATGCGAAGAAGTCTGACAAAAGACTGTATTCTAATTTATTAATGGCGAAACTTAAAAATGCTTACTTTATTTTACTCAATAACAGAGATAACGATTATGAGTCGATGTATATAGATAAACACAACATTGCGTAGAGGGTCTCTGAAACCTTTTCTTTCACCATCATGTTAGAATCTTGTTATAGCATCTCTTAGAATAGGACCGCTAGTCTTGAAAGCGGGGAGAATTACTGAAATAAAGTTGAGAGAATGGGCGTCGTTCTCTTCACAGGAAAATGATCCAAACTTCTGTCAAGTAAGTTTGTCAATACATCTTTAAGACAAAATAATAAGTTCCTATGCCCTTTATGTCAATAAACTTTTTTTCCCGATAGTGATTCTGAGAGCAAGTCGTCTATCTTATACCACTTATCCTAGTCTCTAATTTTGACAATCAATCCCAGGTAGAGTGAAGGTTCTTTGAGGAAGAGTTATGTTGTTGGACCACAAGATGAGTTGCAGACAATAAATAGTCTCACTTAAGTGCATTACACCATGTCGCATGTTTCTTAGAACGTTTTGGTAAGAGGATAAAAGTCACCTGAAATAACCATGCTATGCATAGAGCTGGCAATCGAAATACATGACCTTTTTGTATGGATCATTGAAGCATCAAGATAAGCGAGAAAAATCACGAATGTTTTTTTTATTGCGGCTGCTATGATGATCCTAAAGAAATCTTGTTAATACGATTTTTGAACTGCCTAAGGTTAGTAGAACTGGGAAAATCTTCCTTTTGTACATTGTTCCATAATCTCGACACCCTCGGGACAAAGGAGCGGTCGTATCGGCCAGTTCTGGATGTACGAAGTTCGACATGGTTGGGATTAGATGCCAAAGTCAGGCGGGTCTGTCTGGCAGGTACATCGCGCGGCGGCATCATGGAAGAGAGCTCTGAGGAGCAAAGCCCGTTGGTGTAGCGATAGAAAAGAGCTACATCACCAACGGCCCGCCGGTGCGAAAGAGTCCCGAGACTGTCTGCAAGAGAAGAGTCATCGATTAGTCGGACCGCCCTCCTCTGGATAGCATCGAGCATGGATAATGTAGTCGGGGCGGCAGCACACCAAACGTGTGAGCAATACTCGAGGCTATTCATTATCTGGGCCTTGTATAGAGTGAGCAGGTCATGCGGCGAAAAGTACTTCTTAGCCCTAAACAAATAGACTAGCTTTTTCTCAGCGGCTGCAGCTATTGACGAGATGTGTTCTTGCCAGATCAGGTCCTCGGTGATCTGGACTCAGACCAGCCGAAATGTATGGGTCTTTGGCAGAACTCGGCCGTCCATTGAAACTGGGTGAGCGCTAGGACGCTGCTTGTTCGTCAAAGTATAGTACTGTGTTTTGCAAGCATTGAACTGTACAAGATTGTTGCATCCCCAAGCAGTGATAGCCTCCAGGTCTCTTGTCAGAGAGGAAGTCGTCGCTAGTCTTCTTCTTTCCAGCTCAGCGGCAGAGATCGGCTTGTCACCCTGAATCCCTGCATGTAGAGTGCTGTCATCAGCGAAGCTGTGGATTGGGTTGATCGTGCAGGAAAGGAGGTCGTTGATACGTAAGAGAAACAGTGTTGGAGCAAATACCGATCCCTGGGGAAGATCCGCGTTGACGTTGTGGGATGAAGAGAAGAACCCGTCAATTACGACGGATATCTTGCGATAAAGTCAGCCATCCATCTGCAAAGCCTTTCTGTGAGGCCACAGGATGGAAGTTTGCTTAAGAGGGCAACGTGCCACAGCTGATCGAACGCTTTCGTGATGCCAAGAGCAACGGCATGGGCCTCACCATAAGACTGGATGAGTTTACTCCACAATTGCGTGGCGTAAGCTGGGAGGTCCCCTGTGGATCGCTGGTGCCGGAAACCATACTGCCTGTCGCTAATCAAGCTGTGATGTTCGAGGTAGTCCAAAAGCTCGCGATTTATGCACCTGTCCTTCACCTTATTTATAACAGAAAGCAGAGCTATAGGCCTGTAGTTGTAAGGGTGGGTCTTAGATCCTTTTTTTTGGGGTGGGTTGTATATGAGCAAATTTCCAGTTTTCTGGGAAGATGCCGTACTCATACGATATCTGGAAGAGACGCGAAGAAACTGGAGCAAGCTCCGCTGCACACCTCTTCAGTACAATAGCAAAAATCAAGTCCGGACCAGAAGCTCTGTTGATGTCGAGCGACAAGAGTACTCATCTTACGGTCTATGCCTGAATGTTACCTCCCGCATAGTGTAGGAAATCCTTTGAATTGACGGCACTTGGGCATTCGGGGGGACGTCCATGGTGGAGTTGGCAGCAAAGTTTTTGGCTAGCACTTCCGCCTTGGCCTTTGAGTCGAATACAATATTTCCATCCTGACACGTAAGTGGTGGAAGGCTACTGTGTAACAAGTTCTTTTCAATTTGCTTGGCCAGCGTCCAGAAAGACCGACTGCCATTGCGCTGCGACATTACCCTGTGCTCAACTTTTATATCGTGCTGGTTTTTGGCATTGCGAACCGCTTCGTTATATTTGTTTCTGGACTCGACTTCGGCTTGTATGTTCTCTATAGTGGGTTTTTGTAAGAAGTTTCTGTGTGCCTTGATCTTCTGCTGGCGAGCACTGTCACACGATTTGTTAAACCAGCCGTTGGACCCTGGTTTAGGCATCTTCACTGTGTGAGGGATGTCTTCCTCCATTCCCACGTGGATAATTTCGGTTCATCCACGTCAGTGAAACAGACATTTCTCCAAGGAAAGCAAGAGAAGAAGCCTCCGAGCCCCTCCCAGTCGTCATGTCCGTAATGCCAAGTTTTGCGGCCTGTACGAGTTTCTGCTGCCACACCGGGTTCTGACCGAAGCCTAACCTCCACAACACCGTGGTCTGAGTTACCCAGGGGGGACAGGACAGTAGTGCTGTAAGGGACAGGATGCGTGGTCAGAAAGGGATCCAGCAGGCTACTGGCGTGTAACGAGACGCTGGGTCAGCCCTTGAGTAAGAGCGAACGCTTCGACTGCACGACCTGCTGCATCAGTCTTGTTTGAGCCCAACCAAAGCTCATTATGGACATTGAAATAACCGAGAAGGACTACCTCTGAAGCGGGGTGTTTGATGTGCAGGAAGCCGATCTGGACGGCGAGGTATTCGAGTAGGGCATCCCAGTTATGGTCCAAGGGAGAGCGATAAAGGCAGCAAATAAATTTGGGTAATGGTTTGGAGTTGAGGCGAAGCCACATAACGTTTTTTCCGGTCTGATTCCAAAGAAACATCTCTGGAGCTGGAAATACTGCTGCGGACAAAAGCCACAACTTCCCCGTTCTTTCTCAGATTGGAGTGCACCTCGTAGTTTGGGAAGTTGAGATGGTTCATCCGTGCAAACTCTGACATTTTTGTCTCCGCCAAGAAAAGCACGGCGGGACGATTGGATTGCAGGTAGTGATGAACAGCATCAAGCTTCGAAAAACAAATTTTATCTTCGATGCTGTTCCCTCGAGGCCACCCTCCACCCGGACATTCCGAGAGTGGAGTGAGTTTACGTCCGGAGTTCTTAGTGCTCGGGGGATCCATCACCATTAATTTCTTTGTTTTGGAAGATAACTGACTGCACAGCTTAGGTGTGGAAACATGCGGACATTTATAAGACTAACGGGTGGTACCGCCTCGGTCGACTGGTCCTTGTCTACCACATTCTTTTTACGTGTTAGTGATATCAAGTAGACCTAAAGTGACCCGTTGGCGGACTTGTACCGTCAAACGGCAATCGGTACTGAGGTATTCCTTAACACGTGTGCAATCACTTGAACGGGAAGAAGTTGTATACTGGATACAACAACTTCCGGAACAAGCATTTGCCACGGCCCTGGTCAGTAGGGTTCATGCTTACATTACGCAAATTTTGTGATGAGCTTACATCCGTATTGTCTGAATGGATGCTCCAAATACTATGCCTGGTGTTTTGCTCAGAATGCTGGTACTGTGATAAAAATGATAAGCATAATAGAAGCTATTTAACTAATTTGAATCATCAGACTAATCTTTCGTTTCATTTGAAAATCCAACCAAGTCATTCAGTGAAAAACGTAGTATATGCGATAAAATTTTTCGAGATGCTGGGAGAAAATTGAAAGTAGTTGTGAAAGTAAATGTGAACGTAGGTGTGTCCACATTTGCGAAAAAAAGGTAATACAAGAAATTTCTAGAGTTTGTCATTGCAAGCATGCATGTTCTACATAAAGCCATGCTACTCATTACCACTTGTCGATAAATTTCCATTTCCAAGTCTCAAAAGCTTCTGAATCCATTTCGACAACTTTCGTGTTGCTGCTACACTTTCCTCGAGATTCAGTACTTGCTTATTCCACTGTAAGTTTAACCGGTTCATGTTTAGTTTCTCAATGATCACCACTTGAGTGAGTATTTTCATGTTAAGGCACAGTATTTCGAACGTAAGTTAATTTTTGGTTTGACGAGCTAACCTGACTGACTAATTAATTTAATTTTAACCTTTTTAATATAAATATCGCATTTCCTTCATAGGTCATACACAGGATCCGCTACAATTGTTTAGGTATTGCGATGATGATTTAGATAGTGATTTGGGTCATTACTTGGATATCAGTTTGAATCAGGTTATAACATGATCATGACTGATCCTATCTACAACGTCAAGGCGACATCGGTGTTATTGTCAAGGATCTAAATTCAGTCTGGAGTTTAATTGGCGGTTGTACCTTATAATTCGTTTTCCAGCTTCCGGTCAAACAACTCAATAGCTGTCGACATTGACGACGAAGTTAACGAAAAGTGTAATATTGAAGGAGGGTTCTTGAATGTTAACTTTCGGTGGACAGAAGTTATAGTTTAACTATGATCGACAAACTGGAGCTCAACACATTTTTCATGTACGGTAGACACTGTCAATCAAGTTAATCCGCAGAACGTGTCGCTGTTCGGAAAAATATCCGCAATAGAGGCGATGCTTTTATCAATCCAGTTGCTTAGATTGAGCGGGATAACTGCACTGCACCTGGTAGCTGGAGCTTTGATTTCGTGATAATTATTTTCACGGTAGCCGGTTTCAGTGTGCATGCGATTCAACGAATTCAGGCAAAGCCGGCCATCGAGTGACGTAATGTAGTCGTTTATGGAATATATGTTTGACTGGAAAGATCAGTTGTGTACAAAACTGAAAGCTTTCTCTGTCACATTGAAGCTAATCCGAACATTAAAAGGGCAGTAGCGCCGACTTTTTCAGCAATGTGCAATGGTTCTTTATCACTTTATAACTAGAAGATATTACTTAGTCTTACTTTTTCTACTTGAAAGACAGCCTGCTGTTCCTAATGTCAAATTGAGATTTTTTTGCTTCAGCCATTAGTTGCTTGCCCTGACCTTGAGGTCGAGACTCTGGTTCAGAAATGACGCTCGCTCCACTAACCCTATCAACGCTTTACGGTTCATGAACAGCAATAGACATCTTGCACAATCAAAGAACGCTGAACCTATACACATGTCCATTGTGCGCAGACAAACGGCTAGATGCGGCCTTTGTATTCAGTCATCACGCCTAGTTCTGAACGTGTACTTCATACACACTGCAGATTTAAATTTTCGCCTTGAATTTTGTAAGGCGCATCAATATACGGATGAAAAAACAGATCTGCAACCCATTCAGTAAGACACAGCTAGAATGAGAATTAACTCTGTCTTTCTTACATACGTAAATCCACCTACTCTGCAGATCGCGATTCAATATCAGGTGATGTTACGATCAAAAATAATGAAAAATTTGTCATCAACAGCAACAAAGAAAATCTAATTGTAGGGAAAACCTGTAAAAATCTTAGACTCTACATGGATGATAAGTTGAGGTGCATAGTGCATATTACTTACTAAATAAATCATATGCCAGAATGAAAGCTCTTTGCGTTCACACATCAAAAGTGCAAGTGAAATTATGTAACTCCTTCTTTAGCTTCCTTAAAAGATATTCCAAATACCTGTATCAGATGTTCGTACTGTCTGAGAAAATATGTACTGGATAACTCACCTTGTGCATGTTAAAGCACACAACACTCTTGAAATGGTCAGATGTGTATCATCGTTGCATCCGGCATGCCAAGAATTACTGTATTTTCCTACACTGAGTTTTCTCTAATTCTTTACCAGAGCATATTAAGAGTACTCCATCATCATGCACGTTCCTTATAGACGTCAAAGCCTAGCTATTATCTTACTTTTCTGATTTTCGCGTTGCCTACTAATTTTTGGTAATATAAATGCGTTTTATGTTGATGTCTACCTACGACTTGTATTTTAATACGGGGGTTGTGTCCACTTGTATATCTCCCTTGTAGAGAATCAATAAACACACAAAATAACTATAACGTGCCACAACAGAAACTATGCTAGCTTGATGCAAGTTACAATAACTTGGGCAAATATAAGTAAAACGGCGGTTGTGTCATTTATCCATCTGTGGTGCCCACGACGTGTGGACTGCCTCACCAGCATAGTATATATTGTGGAGATGGTAATCATCGTCAGATTACTGATAACACAGAGTGCCATCTGAGGAAAACAACTTCTTCCCAAGAAACGACACTATTCAGACACATTTGCGCCCTCTATTAACGTTTGTCCTAGAAGTTTTGACGCAAAATTCATTGGCATTAATTTAAGCAAACCCAAAATAATATCATGTTGCCTTTGGAAGCAAAAGTTTGTTTACTTACTTTACTGTCAGTTGGCATTTATTGATTTTGAAGTTTTCACTTTAAGATGTCGTATAACTTAGAAATAAGAAAAAGTATCTACAAGTTGTTTGGTACCCAAAGATGAAATTAGCTGCCTTTCCATATTGCTTCAGTTTGTCATGCTAATGAATGTCATGCTTTGGCCAGACCTAACATCGTTGAGTTGCAGTTAGTGATAACTAGTTAGTGTTTAAATAAATGAACTTTTAGGACATACGGTATCAGAACTATTTTTACCTTTTCATAATCTTATTGCTTCCAAGAATTTTTTTGCCGTTGGAATCTCGGAGATAAGAGGAATGATCTATTAGTCCTTGATTTTAAGAATCTGAAGAGCGACAAAAAAGTTATGCTCAAAATTGTTTATGATATCGTTTTTTAAATAACACGTAAAAAGTGTTAGTTTTCTATTGAAATTTGACCTGCTACTTTAAACTATTCACGTTTTCAATCGATTTCTTGTTACATATACCAGCATTTCTAGTTCTTCAGTGTTATCACGCAAACCTTGAGATTTGTACCGTTAACATCCAACGCTCTCCTCTTCCAGTATCAGAGGTTATTAACGGCAATTTTTCGAGCTCATTCTGCCTCTTTTGGTTTTGCCTGCTGGCACAGCAAACCGTTCCTGCCTCATTGGGATACAGCAATGCAGAGTTGAATAATACCTTTCAGTATTGTGGAACTATAGTCTCTTCCCTGCTGTGCACAATTGTTTGAGCAGCAGCGCAGCAATGCGCGACATAACATTATCTCATCTTAATTCTTGACACAAGTCTTGTTTGATACTGTTTCACTGTTTTTACACATATTCGCCCAATAAAGCCGTTATTATTATTATTATCATTATTATTATTCGTTTTTGGTTGGTCTTTCAGCGTTACACACGGGGTATGTACACAACAGTTGAGGAATTCACCTCAGCCTATTGCAGAGAACTTGCGAACTATGTGACATGTTTGCAAGATTGCGGCTTTCTGCATCAATGCAATAAAATGCGCTGGAACTTTGATTTTCTCTAAGTGAGAGTGGAGATTTACAGAGATTGCCCCTTCCACAGACACTACTACTGGTATTATGCAGACCTCTGATAGTTTCCAAATGTTTTTGATTCCAATGGCAAGGTTTGGTACTTTTCAGCCTTGGAGTATTCGGTTCTGATCATGTTTACTGTGAGTGGAACTGCGATATCAATTATGTATGCTTTCCGTTTATTTTTATCGATCAGTAGTATGTCTGGCCGGTTATAGTCAACTGTTTTATCGGTTATGACTGGCCTGTCCCAGTACAATAGGGCCGACTGATTCTCGAGTACTGGGAATGGTGTATATTTATAATATGGCGCGGTTGACTGAATGTGATTATAATTTTGAGCTAACGTGGAGTGTATTATTTTGGCTACTTGATTATGCCGGGATAAGTAAGCACTACTGGCTAACATGTTGCAGCTGGAGGTGATGTGTTCTATTGTTTCACCTGGCGTATGGCATTTTCTACATACGTCGTGTGTATTCAGGCCCAGTATATGGCGTTCATAGTTTCTGGTTCGAATAACCTTATCCTGAATAGCACATAGAAAACCCCCCGATTCCGGATGTAGGTAGCCTTTCACAAAAATTGATATTGAGGACTTTTTATCAATTCCATCTTTTTCAAGTGTTACAGGATATCTCCCGTGTAGGGCTTTCTCTTTCCATCCGTTGAGCAGGTCAGTCGACGTCGGTATTGATCGATCTGAGGGTTCATGATTTCTGCCCAAATTCATGGGTGATGTTGCTGTCCATAGCTATAATGCTCCTAATGTTTTGGCAATTGATGTATGCTCTAGGTATGTATACTCTTTCCGTCGCAGATTTTGGATGTAGCATACGAAATTTGGAGAGCAATTTTCTAGTTTCGCGATCGATTTCTGCTAGGTTTGTATCGCTCCATTCAATAACGCCAAAGCTAAATGACAGCACTGGCACAGCCCAAGCATTTATTATTATTATCATTATTATTATATTATTATTACTATACTATACTATTACTATACTATTACTATTACTATTACTATTACTATTACTATTACTATTACTATTACTATCTATTACTATTACTATTACTATTACTATTACTATTCTATTACTATTACTATTACTATTACTATTACTATTACTATTACTATTACTATTACTATTACTATTACTATTACTATTACTATTACTGAAGAACAAGACGATGAAGACAAGACAGCCTGCGTGCGTGAAGTTATGCCATCTTGGCGGTTCCAGCACAAAGGCGGTTCGTAGACCCACTCGCTCCAGGTTGCGGCCTGGCGACGGTCCTATAAAAAAAAAAAAAAAAAAAAAAAAAAAAACTATTACTATTACTATTACTATTACTATTACTATTACTATTACTATTACTATTACTATTATTGTTATTATTATTATTATTATTATTATTATTATTATTATATTATTATTATTAATGTTGTTTTGCTCTCGCCTCTGGACGGTTTTCAGGAGTAAACACGGAGCTCGACAGGAGCTCTTAGATGGCACTTTCCGTAGGATATGTGTGGTACCCAACAATGCAATCTTTTGGATTTCAGTTTCGCTAGGCAGGCCTGGTAATATTTGAAGGTAGTTGTTTAGACATTTTGCTGATCTCGATCTCTAGGTCTTCATATTTTGAGATCTTTACAGATTCTTTCAGCAGCACGTTGGAGTCATCAGGTACTGCGATATCTAGCAGAAGGCACGTCTTCTGTTGTTTGTTGTGAATCACAATATCAGGCCGATTTGCACATGACAGTGGTGTCGTTAAGACTTAGTACTCTTTCTGGAACGTGCTCGTAGTACTTGCTAGCCACGGACAACCCTAAATCTTACATATGGTCCAGTGGACACAGCTAGCGACGTTGTTATGCCTGTGCGTGTACTCGCTGGGCGCCAGCACCTTGCAACCTGCTATTACGTGACTGATATGCTCTTCTGCCTGATCACATACTCTGCACTTGCTGTCTGTTGTCTGCTTCAAGATGTTTGTTGTATAATATCGTGTTGTTAGTACCTGGTCTTGTGCTGCAACTAAAAGACTCTCAGTCTCGCCCTTTAGTCCAGAGCTCTGTAACCACGCCATTGTCGCCTGTTTGTCTATGGATGGCTTATCGAGGTTTCTGAAAAATTGACGGTGCAGAGGCTTGTTTCTCAAGACTTGCTTTTTTTCGATTTGAGCGTTACAACGCATCATGTCTTTTATGTTTTGACCGAACACATCAGAGTTGAGATACTTAGCTTTGCTTTTTATAGCTTCCCTGAGAAGCGAGTTTTTCAGTTTTTCCTCATCATGATGCCTAACAGCTTTCAGAAGTTTATCGTTACTGGATCTTATATATTCGCTTAGCTGAACTATCTCCGAGTTGAAAGCAGACTCAAGCTCTATCAGTCCTCTCCCACCTTCACGCCTTCTGATATACAACCTCTGAACATCAGCTTTAGGATGATTATTATTATTATTATTATTATTATTATTATTATTATTATTATTATTATTATTATTATTATTATTATTATTAGTATTAGTATTATTATTATTATTATCATATTGAATAGCTACAGAGTCGTGAAATTTCTGTTTTCAAGAACAACATTGTCACTGTCACCTCTGATATATCACAATGAACAATAAAATAAGGCTCTTGATATTTCAAACAGTTATACCACTACGCACTCACAGTCGAGTTCACAAGCACACAAGACTGCGGCTCGCACTGTTAACAAAACTAAATCGTGTCACTTTAGGTCCAAAACAATTTTTCTACAACAAACAAGTGCTAAATTAATTCAAGGATAAACTTTAATACCTGAATATTAATAAGCAATGCCAAGATGCCAAACTGACGCACCTCCTCCTCTTTGTTATTCCTCCTTCCTTTTCTTCTTTCTTCTTCTCTTCTTTCTCCATGACTTTGTTTGTTATCGGGGCAACCAGACCAGACAGACCTACTGACAATACTTCATCCAAGAGCAAAGAAGATACTCTAACCAAGAGAAAATATCAGGACAGCTGCGAATACAGACGCATTTTTCATTTAATTAATATGTAAAGTTTTATTCAGAGAACGCTAAGAGCAGGGTACAGATTGATGCAATACTACTTACACCATCTGCGTAATTAGCTTTCCTGATCTGTGTTAAGTTTATTATAGCATTAGTTTGGACAAAGGCAATATGCCTCCGCCACTGGTGCGAAAGGGTACACATACAAGAGTTAAATTATTGTTTCAGCGTTAGCGGCGTGACATCCAAAATAAATAGTTTGAACTGAGTTCTCCTGTTGAATTTTAAGTGATCCCGTTCCGTCGGCTTTTTCCAATATGGGACCTACATAAATATTAGGAAAGAAGGCAAAATATACGGCTTCTTATGTTTCCCGCTCTCGAAAAAGTGCTTTTAGAATCACTTATTTCTGCGTCGATATACCCCGGCATTTGTTCTTAGAAAGTTTGCTGTGCAATATGCTGTTGTTCTTCAAAGCATGTAGCGGGTGGTCATTTATTTTTTAACCAAAATATTTTAAATGAAATGTTAGCCTCCCTCTGAAATAAGTTTTGTATAAAAAATGTTTTCCCCAAAGACTTGCACAAACCTGAGTGATCCAAAAAGACAACGCACATAGCACATAATTCTTTTACTACCTCTGGCTAGCATTATTAATGTGATGCAAAGCTTTGAGGCCTTTAAAATTCTACAACGGAACCAGGATGAATTGCGGTTCGAGCAATTGATCTTCTCATGAAGCGATATCGTCTGGCCTCTAGGATCACCAAATTTAACGATCCAAAACCTTTTTGAAATGTTAATGAGCATATAGGCAGCAGCGGTGGCCGCAGTAGTAGACTCTTCGGTCTCCTGATCAGTCGCCGTGCGCTGTGCGGGTTCGAGTCCCGTCCCAGGAGAAATTTTTCTCTTGGCTATGGATGTTGTGATTGTCCGTAGGTGGTAGACGGTCTCTGACTGTCGAACGTGGAGGTACCACCCGGCGGATCTCGTAGGCGGAGCCAGAATGTGTGCATGTTGCATGCACACGTGTTCCCTCGCCAGTGTCCGTGTGGCGTCCCCCTTTCCCCTGTATCCACCTATAGCCCCACGGTGCCCAATGGGTGTTTAGGCCTTAGGCCTTCGTGGTAGTTGGAGTATAAAAAAAAAATAATGAGCAACTGAGCAATATTAGGGAAGCTACGCAAAATATTGCCCCGAAACCTATAAGAGGCGAGCACCTATGCATTACCTTCCACAGATAACTGCTAACTTTCAGTAAAAGATCAAGATAGCTACATTTATAAAGAATACAAGCAACCTGACTGAAGTTACTGAAAGAAATGAAGATTGATCAACAGAAATCTAGAGGTACCGAATATGTCAAAATTCATCAAGCCATATAAGGTGTACCCATGCAATATTAATTTCAAGGTTGAATTTTTTCACTAAGATCCGCCACTTCAATGTATCACTCGCATTGTCAAGACAACACTTCACATGTCAAAAGCTGTAGCCCAAGAAATATAAATTTTGAAGGCGACATGTTTGATCGAAATTCATCATCTTAGACGAATTTAACGACACCTGATATACTACAATCCAGTAAGGCCGTGAAATTTTTGAGGCGCATGCACACATACATACACACCCACGCGTGGAAATCGTATTCCTCCTAGGACAGTGAGAGGTAAAAAGGATGTAGGTATTTCATTTTACTTTAAATATATATAAGACAAGTGCGTAAACTGCGATCCAAGCGAAAGTAAGAGTAGTATAGGTAGGACAGACTTGTCGTGAAATTCTTATGATCCAATGCAATTTAGTTAAAATTACAGCAAAACAGCCATTGCGTTGTTTCTTGACAGGCGGTGTTTGTGGTATACACCACTCGAGCCTCCTAGGACAACTTGACATGATAGAAGTGTGTGAATGTTTTCAGCCTTTATGTCAATGTTGCCATCTAGATTGTGGTAACACAAAACCTCTTACAATTTTTCATCACAGATTTATGAACGAGCCCGCCTTATATGGGTTGACGTAAAAGCAAAGCTCGCGCGGCAGTAATGACCTTATAAACGCATCACTGTTCCTCGTTTGTCATCAGTTTACGTCGCGCTGCTTCGACCCGCTGCTTGGCTGAAAATAACTCCCGTCAAACCTCGTCCCGAGTTTATTACCTAATATTTTGTTAATGGAATAACCTACATTCGCGCCTCAGCACGCACTACTGGTCTGTCTTATGTCATGCTACCAGTAAGAATCTACAAAGAAAGTGTATTAGAGCTACCTCCATATATGCTTTATAGACGTATTACAGTACAAGCAGGGTCCAGAGGAATGAGGGTATGAGACGTGCGGGGAATCTGGAACTCGAGGTTAGTTACATTTGACTTTGGGATCACTGATCTCCACCTTGGGAATTAGGCCTTGTCGAAATAATGAGGAATATAGATATGAGATAGTAGAGAGTAATCAAAATCATCTAAAAGAAGGCAGTCCTTTTTTTGTACTATCTGACCACGTGCATTATTGCATGTCCCGAAAAGTTGTTCAATATCTGCTTCCTTTTGGTGAAAAGCTACAAAATAGCTATAAGCTGGAGGAGCGCAAATGACCTTATTTTTCAATACCTTTCCACGCTGAAGAGGTTCAAATCCCATAAAAAGAGTGGAGCGGGTAGCAACTAAGAGAACTAAACGTAAAGTAGGTACAAGAAAGGGTGCTACTCCATAAACTGGTGATTGGGGCCAGATATCCCAAAATATGTTTGATAGGAAGCCAAACATTCTTAAACAGGGTGTAAACGTTATGATAGTCATTATTTAAATGGGTGATAGTATAGGTTAAAAGAAGCAAAAAGTTTCATATAACATGGGGGTCAAAACGGCATTTTTTAGAGAAAAGCGACTTTAGTAAAATAAAATCTGACAACGCCGCAATGCCAGACGCAAATCACGACGGAACGCAGTGTAAATAAAGATGTAGTTTGTTATTTTTGGCTTTTAAGTATTATTTCGTTATTTGATAATGTACTCGTAAAATGCAAACAATAAAAAAACGGACTTGCCACTAACTGTCTCAGCGCTTCACCTGGTGTGTGAAAGTTTATTGAACATACACACAACATTTTATTTGGTGGATGACTCCTTCTCTCGTAACTTCGTAAGCTAATTTCATCCAACAATAGCCCCCAACATGCACGATGGCATCGACTACTTCCGTATGGGTGGTTTGCCCAACAAATTTCGTCAATTTTACTGGACTTTAATCCGTCTGAGGACCCCGCCTACTCTATTCAAGTCGTTTATCTAATAAGCTTACAAAACTGATTTCACCGCAGTATAACCAGTAATGTCAGAAATTCCAGTCTTCAATGCAGGACAGCTGTATCATCTAAAGATACTGTGTTTTTATGAGTAAGCTTTGATTCCATATGTAAGGGGGGGGATTAAACACCTCAGGATTGATAGACGTCTACTACGCGTGTGTACAATCTGTCATTTCATATGGCCTTACTGCGTTGGATCCAGGGTAATGAATTCTCTAGAGTGGTTGTCTTACAAAAAAAATATTTCGCATTATATTCAAAGTCCGCTTGCCATGACTGCGGCACTCGTAAGAAAATTAATATATTAGGCCTATATCTTATCAAATATTTCATCCAAAACCTCCATAACAGCAGACATATATACTTTTTTAAATTGTTACCCCTAGAGATTAAAAACCTGACTCCACTGGGTGAGTCTGTCACATTCCACGATGCTTCTGATAGATAAATAATTTATTGCCATGTGTATAAGTACCATATTATTTTTTTATGTTCCTATTGTTGTTTGTATTTTACTATATTTTAATCTGTATATATGTATGTACGCTGGAGTACCCAAAAAAAACTGGAGCTATTTGTTAAAAGCTATTTATTTTCAACTTTTCACAAAGTAACCTTATCTCCTTCAAAATACTGTCCACTACAACTTATACACTTGTCCCACGGATGCTTACACTGCTCGAAACTTTACTGAAGGCTTCCTTGGAAACGTTTGACAGCTCCTCCCTGTTTTTTTTTCACCCCTTCAATTCGTCAAAGTGGCATCCTTTCATGCTCCTTCTCATCAGCAAAATTTCACAGCTGCACGTTGCTCACTGAAGCTTGGCATCGTAAAAACGAAACAAGCACGTAACAGCTTTAGCAAAAATAATGATTACAGAGGAACGAAAGAAGTTAGATCGACAACTCATGTGGCAGTGAACGTAATGTATTGCGCTGTATGCCTCTAGGGGCAGAAATGTGTACTACACGGGCTCCGCCCACTGCAATGCTATTCCGGTTATTTTTGGATACCTCCTCGTATATGTACCTATCCAATGAGTACAATGTAGATCTTACTGGATCAATGAATGAATCCGAATCTGAATCTCGATCTGGATGACCTCGACTACTAAGTTTACTAGGCTATTTCTGTCAATCCACCCAACTAAACCGACTACTTGTGTTCTGACATTTACCTAATGTTTCTAATTTGACCGGGCCATATCCGTTAACCTGACTGTTGATGCGTACTGCTGTTTTCTAGGTGTTCACCCAATAATCTAGCGGCATTAACTCTACTATTACTACTCCCGTTCGAGGTGTTAGAAAATATACTTGCAGTCAGGTATTTGTAGTATTTTAGGAGTCGTCGAGTGTGTTAAACGATACAATACAGTAAAATTAACTATAGCCTACTCATTATTGTCGTTGTACTCCAAAGTTCTCGCGTTTCAACACATACAGACAAAGCTTTGTACGATGCTCAAGCCTCATACATAAATCCAGTCTACATATACATGTACGAGTATTCATGAAATTAATGAGCTTAAACCACCCAGAGCCTCGATTAAGCATACTTCATTCTGTTACATCTCTTTGCCTAAATCCACTTCCTTTGTAAAGTACCGTTACCCCGAATCCGCTACAACAGTAAGTATAATATCTATCCAGGCTAGTAAAATATTGACACAGTCGACCTCAGCTACCACGATTTGCAATTGACATCGAGATTGCGTTGCAGTGGCAGCCTGAGTGAAATATGGTAGAAAATGTCTTTGACAGCTTGAAGAGGTGATTATCGGATCGATTCAGTCATCGAAAGCATGTCGGTATTTCATCCTGCTCAATTGTGTATTCGACTAAGGACCGTTGCGATCTGTCCGTAAAGATGGAAAGAGGCATATAATGGGAGCTAATTTTGACGTTCTGTGCTCATGCGAGTACTGAGTGGTCATGTGTGTGGATGATCCATGTTGATGAATGTTCCGATGATAGGCTAGTGGTTGCGAAGCGAGAGTGTGGATTCTTTAGCTGTAATGCTGAATATACATCGACTGCAGTCACAGTTATGCAAATGGCACGTTGATACATTGGTTTACAGCGAATAGGTGTTATGTTCTGCATCAGCTTGGTTGAGCGACACGATATGTATTAGGTAAGAATCTTTGACATCCTCCTCGACAGATTTGTTCTTTTTCACAAAATGCCTCCTTCAAGCTTACTTCGTATCATACAAGCGATCTCAATAAAAACCACATTATACAGCGTGTTTTCAAAGTTGAGTAACTTATTTTAACTATGAAAACATGACCCATTCTTAAAAAAACAATGAACTAGCGGACATAATACTCTAATATACGGAGAGTGTCAACAAAATGCAGCCGCAGCATGCAGGTTGTATGCGGAATGTAAGAAATCATCCGGCCCCACGGATGTTCGTAAATTTAGTTATTAGACTTTGTGACACAAGAGGTCACGAAGGAAGACCTGCTCAACCTGAAATGTTACAAATTGAGGAAGACATTTAAGAAATGGTGCAAAGACGACCCAACAATGAGTACTAGAGCCATAGCAGTCGAAGTTTATTGAAGTAAGGTATGGAAGACAATACGACAAGAGTTGCATTTTGCCAGTTCAACAGAATTGGAGGTTTTAAGAAACTAATTTTGTGTACAGCCGAGACCACATTTTACGGAATGGAGTGCACAATTTCCACAACAATCATGTTTGGGCAGTAGAAAATCCGCTGCTGTAAAAAGAACTTATTTTAAACATAGATTTTCATTAAATGTTTGGGCTGGCGTGGTAAATGGCATGCTTATTGGACCCTACTTTTCCTCCTCGACTGACCGGAGAAATTTATTTAGATTTTATTCGACACAATCTGCAAACAATTATTAGAAGATGTGGTTCCTGTAGGATGGGGGTCCACCACATTTTAGACGAGACGCTCATGAACATCTAAATAATGAGTTTCTGAATACATGGAAAGGGTTGATGTATGCATTATGATGAAGTATAAATCACATTGACAAACTCAACTGTATCCACAAAAGTGAAATACTGAAAAAATATTCTTTTCGCCTAATTTAGTCTGGTTGCTGACTGTAGAATATAATCGGTTATTTTGATTGTTTTGTTGTTTTTATTCACATATGTAATAGCCAGAGCTTTTTCATTAGCTGTTTATTCATCTTATTGGTTCTGAACGCGAACTTGTCATTGCTGATACTTTTAAACAGAAACATATTCCCATAATACCCCCTTTGTCCACCTATTCTGAGAAATGCCAATGCGTGGTATAGCTTAATTAGCGAACCGTAGGTCATGTAGTGTCTCGGTATAATTTTATCTTCTGATGCAGGCAGTTGTTCTCAAACGAAAGATCTAGAAGCTTGTCTCAAATTTCAAAATACAAAGAGTATGACAAAAAGGCGTGGCAAATGGAATATGGATTTGCAAAATGAAATTCGAAAGCGTTATGAAAATGTCATAAGTAAAACCTTTGTTAATTTGAAATGTGGCAAATGTTAATAGTCAATTTAATAGAGACAAAGGATCACTTGAAAATTTTGAAGATATGATTTCCACACGGTCATTGCCGCAATCTGGAGCCTAGGCGCAAGTTACGGTGCAGGTTGGTGTCTTGAGGTGATACCAAAGTTGGAGTAGGAGCAGATTAGGATTTTATGAGATCGACGATAGAAGAAATATAACTGCATCTCACCTTTCCAGATGGATTTCCATTTGAATTTCCTACCGATTTTATGACATGAATCCATTTCCAAATTCGACTCTGTTATTGGTGGGTCATGCTTCCTTACCTCACGGATTCTCAGCTCGCACTCGAATCGTGCTGCTAGCCCAACTTGAGCATATTCATGCAACTTTACCGGGTTAATGCTGAAACGGGTCAATTGTCAATTAGAATATTTGGGAATACATCATCCTTAGTGTTGTTTAAGTAACACCATCCTATGATACCAAATTGAATTTTTGCGTATTTCAGCACGGAACGGTATTACCAGGGGTCTGCGTGGCAGAGAGGATCTTGGAGTGACTGGATAATTAACAGCACCCTCCTTGACTAAACCAGCTTTCGTCCACTTACCGTTTCGCCGTTCCTCTGAAACTTTTGCAGCACCCTCTCAAGCCACTCCCATTGTCTCGCAGCGTCTTCGTCTTGGTCGCTCCTTTTCATCAGGTTCGTGTTCAGTACAACGATCTGGAGTTTCAGCGTCTTGCGCTCGATTATGTAGTAGCCACCTGTAAAGAAAGTAGAAGCTTTCGGTTAGCCCTTGAATGTACGCAGGTCAAAAGAAGGAAATTGAAATCGTCATGAGACAGTGTCGTGTTCATCAGCTTGTTACAAGTTGGTCAGTCGTAATCTAGGTGATATCAGTGCTAGATACTCCAATTTCCAATAAAATATTATAGTAAAATATTCCCAATGAGTACAGTGCCGGAAGCCATAAAATATCGTAAGTTGTGAAACATCTTAAAGGGATTTCTTGTCGGTGATAACTGCAGTTTTCAAGAAGTTACCCTCATCAAGGTATCAATGCAGTTGTAAGCATATCGCATGCTATGAGCAGCCACTCAACGTCAACTTTGATATGGCGATGATTGGATGAAGCAAAACGCGATCATGCTTTTTGTATTTTCGTAGTCGAATTTGATACCAATTCTGAACTATCTAATCGTAAGATAGATGAGCTACATTAATCATCTAAAACCTAGAAGACAGTAGTGCACAGAATATATTGATTAACAATGTTATTAGAAAACAGGTAGTATTGGTGAAGCGACCATATACGAGCCCCTTCCCACTTCAGTTGGCCCACTTCAAGATTTGTACCAAATATGCCTTTATAAACTAAACATGACGAAACTATCTACTTTTTAAACAATTTATTTTCTCGAAACATTTTAGATATACTCTAGTCGTAAAAAATACATATTTGAAATCACTTAGACCTATAACTAATAGAACATCTGAACAAATAAACAATGTGCGAATAAATGCCCGAGTTAACAAAGCAACAATTGCAAATTACCATTGGGTAACCACCTTTATTTTTTATTACGGCTGAAATTTTTTGGGGCATAGTGTTAACCAAGTTTTGGCAAAATTTGGTGAAAAACAATCCCATATTTCTTGAAGCTTTTGTCTCAGTTCGGTGATTGTACGAGCAGGACGTTTGTCGTAGAACCTTTTTCATCTCGTGCCACAAAGTTTCAATAGGTGACAGATCTGGACTGCTAGAAACCAATTTCAAAAATGGTACATTATTTTCTTCCATCCATTTTATAGCCTTTTTTGAGGTATGGCACGCTGCACCATCTTGCTGAAACACAAAGTCTTGGCCGGATGTCAAACATTCTTCCATCACTGGTAAAGCGATTCTTCTAAAATTGCCAAATATTTGTTTGTATTCACATTTCCATCAATAAAATGAGGTTTTCCTACTCCTTTTGATGACCTAATTGCCCCAGACCATAATAGATGCTGGAAAATTCACTTTTCTCTTCAGACAGTCAACATTGAATGCTTAATTTTTTTTTGCGAATAACTCTACTGCGACTGTGACCAACACAAACTTCGAATCGGGCCTCATCACTCCATTGTATTGCACACCATTGTTGAGGTGTCCATTGTCTATGTTCTTTAGCCCATCTAAGCCGATTTTTCTTTTGCAGTGGAGTTAAGAGAGGCTTTTCTTTGGCCTATAAACAAGTTGTGCAACTTTATGGTTTTTACTTCACTTTTTTTATAAGAAAACTTACCTTGCAAGTGCTAAATCCTAGTTTGTGGGCCTCTCTATGAGTTGTGGACCTCGAAATTCTCGTTCCAACAGCGACACTCCACAGAGCACTTAATTGTAAATAATTGGCACGCCTGTTTTTCACGATTATTCTTCTTAATGCTCTTCGGTCGGCATTTGTGATATAACCTTTTTTCACATATCCTGGCTTAATATTAACTGAATCAGTTACGTTATATCTTCTAACAATATTTCTCACACTGTACCGCGATAATTCTAACAAAGTTGCAATTTCTGAGTTTGATTTCCTAGAATTAAAAAAACTTAATTGTCAGTAACCGAATTTTCGCACTAATAACCTTTCCTCTACCCATTTTGAAACCTTAACTACTCAAAACTATTTAAACGTATTCTGACAGCTGTGATTAATAAAAACAATTATCCTGGCTTTTATTTTTCACAGCCGCCTATGCGTTAAAGACTTATTTGTCATTGAAATGAAAATAAGTTGATATGCTGTAATTGCAACATGTGTTATTTTTATGCTGCAAATTTGATTAGGGAGTGATAAAGTTGGTGTTTTCTACTATATATTATCAAAATATTCATTGTTAATATTTTAGACCTATAACACCCTGCTACATTTTTATTATTGTGTTTGATAAGAAAAAAGACTAAGATTTCAATAGTTGGGCCAACTGAAGTGGGAAGGGGCTCGTATAAGTGAATCGGTGTCGCTGAACATTATCCAGCCTAATTTCTAGTTTGAAATATTTCAAATGGCATTGGGATTTTTTCACTTTTTGAGTATTTCCGTGAGTCAAATATAAGGAGTGGGAGCCTTAGGAAGTAAGTTGAAATTCGACACGATGAATTTGGCGCGTGAAACCTATATTTCAAATTGAAATTAAGACTTAAAGATTTGAAGATAGCGGATGGGAGCCATCCTGAAGCATTTTTTTTATTAGAATGGAGGGTCATGTCAACTCTACGTGAGCACTTTGTAACCCCAAATAAAATCACTTTTTTCCAAAATGTCAGATTGGCAGGCTGCCAAAGTTGAGCGTTTTTGTAGGTACATAGGAAACGCACGTGTGTCATATTAATCTCAATCTTAATCTAAAATGTGGGACATCCAGTTTGAAAAATTGATAGATTTTAAGTTTTTTAGAAATGTCATATTCCATATTTAACCCTAGATAGAGTACGGGACATTCGTAAGATTTACGATCGACAATATTCGTCGTGATATTCCGTCCATTTCCAGAGATCGTATCCGGATGAGGCTCTTGGTACCATTACGCAACATCGCGCATTTGTCAAGCGCAACGGAGATTTTGCACTTTCGTCGTAAGTTACGTATTACTGTTTGTAAGTTTTCAAGCAAGCTGATTCTTATTCCATTCTCTAAAAATTGGTTTTGCTGGCCTTTATTTGTGAGCTAATGTGTATTCTATTTTTTATACATGGCGTCCTGAGGACATTTCTTTCTAGCTAAATGACTCCAAACCGGTCTTTATCTCAAGATGGAAGAGAAAATGAGAAAAATTATGGAGGGAGAAGACGATGATCCAGATCCATTGACGATAGTGGCAGTGATTGGGAACAAGATAATCTTGAAGTCGTATCGATGAAGGGATCAGATGATTCAAAGTATGGCATAAGAAAGCCTTGCTATGCTATATGCTGTATGGTGGTGTAGTCCGTATATAGGAAAAAAACCAGAACGAATGGTTTGCCGCTTGCTACCTACTTTGTAAAGGAGCTTACAAAATCTGTCCATGGAAGTAATAGGAATGTTACCATGGACAACTGGTTCACATTCATCAGTTTGGCAAATGAACTACTCCAAGATCCTTACAAACTGACAATAATTGATATTCCTCTACTACTGCTTGACATAAGGCAGCTAAACAAAATTCATCATGTTCTGTTTTGATCAAGAAAATGTATTAACTTTCGTACCTTCCAGAAATTCGTACTGCTATTGTCTACAATGCATGAGGGTGCTGAAATTTCAAAAAAAAAAACAGGAAACCCAGCAGTTGTTCAGAACTTCAATGAAAACTAAAGGTGTTCGACATATTCGGCGAAATGGACGCACAACTCCGTTTGTGATTTAAAGCTTCAACATGAGGAGCGAAACCCCTTTCAGCTACCAGTAAACCTAAGTCGTCGCCTGCTTAGCCATGGATGAGGAAAGATTATCGACTCCTACGGTGCGTCGAAGCATTAAGTAAAGATATTGCTTCAAAGTGAGGTATCATATGACTGACTCCACATTCTAATTATGTAAGATATAGAACAACAAACAAATATCAAGTGTATATTTTTTCAACCTGGCCAGTTCAAAAAAGAGAGAGGCAGTATATAAAAGATACGCTTGCGTGAATTTCTTCGAAATGAAATTTGCATTCTAACATAAAGTTACACATAAGCCAAAGTTCTTGAAAAAGGAGTAATTAAGTCTCGTTGTCTGGTGATAAATGATATATAAGTTCTAGAAGTGAAATTTCTAATGCGAAATATATAGAACGCGTCTTTGTATGAACAAAGTCACTGTATATGTCATTAAGCATTAAATACAGCCTTGTTGTCCACTATAGAGCGACACTCAAGCTTTCATACGTCAAATAAGGAAGTTTTATTATCCTTCCTGGATAGAATATTTCCGTACGCGTTAAAATTACTGGTTCCAAAAATTATAAAATGAGAGCTTTTGATAAAGCTCTCAAAGTTTCTCTTCTTTACAAGGCGGCTATTAGATCGATCCGAAACTTTGGAGGAATGTTTTAAAAAATAAAAATATACAGACAAGGAGGACGGTAGACTTGACTGACTAGTTAGGATGCAAAATAGCTATCTTAGGGTTGTAGCCGTGATGCAATAAAAATTCAGAAGGCCAGTAAAAAAGAGTATTCTGT